>VYZW01039482.1:39134-93139 GCA_013401315.1 Balaeniceps rex | reverse complement strand
ATTACATGTTTTGTCCCTTTTTAGACAGGTGCCCTAGTTCACAGTTATCGGGGAACAGGAGGGATTTTTGAGGTTTGCTGGAATGCAGCAGGAGACAAAGTTGGAGCAAGTGCTTCAGATGGTTCAGTAAGTGCAGCTTGACTTGTTTGACATTCTAACAACAAGCATATTTTGGAAATCTTTTGAGTAACAATGGAGACAAAGTTTCCTTCTGTAGCTGAAGTTTAATACAGCCAGCTCACGTGTAGATTTTCGCATATAAGTGTGCTGTAATGTTGAAAAGAGAATATGTCTTTATTCCAGCTTAGTGCATTACTGTTCTAAATCCTCCAAAAATCTCAGAAGGTGAAGATGCCTCTAATTTAAATTTTCTGTCCCTACTGGGGCTTACCATGGAAATGCATTCATTGTGGCTGGTCTTTTCATTATAGTCTGGAAACAAGTTCATTTTTGCTTCTTTGCCCTTTTAGAGTAATAATGTTCAATGTAGGTGATAGTATTGTAATGCATGATAGGAACGAAAGATCTGCGTTGCATTCAACAGAAAGAGCAGCAAAACAAAGTACGAATTTCTGAATGCTCGTAATGGAAAAGTTCCTATAAATGACAGGAGCTATATGTAAATACCAGACAGGAGCTATATGTAAAAACCAGTCTGCTTCCATTGCTTAGAAGAAGCAGAGAATAAAATCATACGTTTAATCATGAATGCACCCTCTGTCATCTCATAGTGGTGTATTGTAGCATCACCTCTAGGTCTTCTGACATTGTCCTGCAAAGTACTTCAGTAAAATATTAACATGCAGTTCTTCATAACAAGTACAATAGTTGTTTTTTGCTTGCCTCTCTTTTGCCATGGTTTTAAAAGAAAGGAGAAGAGAGCCTAAGGAAAAGCAAAATTAGAATAAGATAAGAGTGATAAAGGGATTGTATTTTGAAGTGCTGTAGGTTAAAGTAAGAAACATCAGCAAAAAGCAGTCCTGGTAGTCCAGAGTATTGGGTAGTAACTTAACACATGTGCCAAAGCGTTCTTCTGTCCTGCATGCTCCATGCTGGTGAGTGAGATCACTTTGTTAAAGCTCAGAACAGAAAATAGGAAGTTCTGAATTTTAAATAGACTAAATTCAGAGAATTAATTTTGATTGGTCTTTCCTATCATTTTAGTCTTGTAAGTATAGACAATATCATAAAAGGAACAAAAGCTCAAGGCATATCCTGAGCAAGAATTCATTATCATTCCACCCTAGATGACCCTTTTATATACATGCCGTGTAACCTTTCCAGTCGTCCAATTAATTTGACCCAAGAGGCTGACTGTACTTGCAACAGATTGGTTTTCATTTAGTTTCTGCTCTCTTAAAAATGTTAGGTTTATTTTGTTTTATATTGTTTGCTAGCGAAAGCCCTCCTCATCCCCTCTTGTTTAAATATACTTACAGCTCATAATAACTAAGCAAATAGAGGCATATTTGAACTGTTTGATGGCTAAAAGCATAGCTTTTATATGATTATGTTTTACTAGTAGATTTCTCTATCTGACAGAACTAGAACATTAACTAGTTGTTCTGATAGTAATTCAGCTTGCACAATCAGTTTCATAGGTTTTGCTCAGATATTTCACACAGAGTTGTATAAATGTGGAATATTGTGCAATGAGCAATTTCTGTATATGTATTTCTTTTTCTTACAGGTTTGTGTATTAGACCTACGGAAATAGCGCTACTAGTTGGAAGCCATGGACCGACTATGAATGTGTACATAGCCAAAATGACTGTCCCTAACCCATGTACTGCTATAGTCCCAATTGAACCATGGCCAGTCCACTACAGCCAAACGTAAAAGAAATATATACATATACTGTATATAAAAAAAAAAAAAAAGAGGAAAAAATTTACACCCTGAAGAGGATGACAGAGTTTTGTCACAGCTTGTGAATCCTGTTCACCAAGTGCTGGAATCTGCTGTGCCCCAAAATAACATTTAAAGGTTTTGGATATGAAAAACGGAAGAGAGAGCGAGAGAGAGAGAGAAATATACCGTATACAAGAGCAGACCCATATACATACCAAATTCAGAAGATACTAATGGCAGCCTTCATTACCCCTTCCCTGCTTTAAATCCATTATGACAATGGATTGTGGGGTATTTTTGTTTTCCTTCTCAGTAGTTGAGCAGTTTGTGTGTAACAGAGAAAATGGACTTACAGAAATCTGCAGCAGTAGTTTTTTCTTTGCTTTTAAACATTGGGTTTTCTGTTTTGTTTTGGTTAAGTTTACGGATGCATGAAGTAAGGGAGTGAATTAGTTTCTTGTTTATATTTTTTTTCACCTTGGAAAAAAATGTTTCTTTGAAACATATTTTAATGCATTCTTTGAAGAGGTAGATTGAACCTGATAATGTTTGATACATTTTGTGGCTCCCAGAGCACAATTTTGTGAACAGAGGGAGGGTGGAAAAGGGATTATGGAGAGAGAAGAAAAAAAAAAAAAAATCCTTCTTCGAAGCGTGATATTTCATGTCCTGCTCATCTACGAAGTATGACAGTAATGGGTATAATGCTATGTTTTATTTTCTGGTGACGTGGCTAAAATGCAGTAGTTTCTTTTTTGGGACATAATTCTGCCAAACTTAAGAGTAGAAGGGCACAAAAATATACAGGGATGCAAAAAAAAAAAAAAGAAGACAAAAAAGAGGAAAAAATGCATCTTCTGTTGCTTTAAGACCATAACTAAAATATGGTTAAATTGTGCACTATTGTGAAAAGGAGCAAAGTATAGCTGGGGGATCGTTTCTAAGAGGTTAAGATCTTTCTGGACAAGGGTTCATGCCACAGCTTCTCTGAGAGTTGCCCGTCATTATTTGTAGGAGCTTAGATGTATAATTGTAACCAAACTCCAGTATTAAAAGTATCTCATGTAATTTTTCTTTATTAAAATAAAATCTTTGGCATATATTTGATAACACTGCCATTAAGAGGCAAAATGTTTACTACCTTAGATTTTAAAAAAAAAATCTTAAACAGAGGACTTGCTTCAAGTTTATTTTAATAGCAGTGATTCAGCTTATTTAAAAGATGAATACTTGCACTAATTCCCCTGCTGCTCCAGTCCTGCAGTTTATTGTATCTTGTGACTACATTTTTTTCCAAATATAGGGTAGATGTAAGCTGCTATTTTTTTAATAATCACTACTATATAGTGTCTTTTACTCTGTTTACAATATCAAGTATTTTCTTACAATGACAGATGTATATGGCAAACCTTTTTCTGCTCATGTGATTAAAAGTATACTGATAGTGATTTTATTTGTAAATGATAGCATGAGGTTATGTTTACGCGTATGTGTAGTAGAAAAGGTTGCATCATGTCTTGCATAAGATTCCAAGAGTGTAAATTTATAAAAAGAGACGTTGTCAAATTTATGTCACAGGCATTTTACTTAAGGAATGGTTTATATTACAGAGCTTTGCAAAGTTATCAGTTTTATAACACTATTTCAATCACAAATAATTTTGTGGCTTATGATTGCTAGTCTCTGACCTTTTGGTTTGGTTTGGTTTTTTTCCCTCCCTCCAAGTTAGGTATAAATTGATTTAATTGAGATAATGCAGCTTTGACATTTTAACCATTGTTCTTTAGGCATTGATTTCTGCTATTTCCATGGAATAAACACGACTTGAAGCAAGTCTGAGTTTGGCTAAGGTAGGGTAGCAATTTGCCAGTGGTAAAGAGAAGTCAACAATACATTCTTTATATATACCCCAGGATTACAATACTATCATCCACAGCGTTTAAAACCAACAAAAAGTCATATCCATAAAGGCAGTCATCCGCGGTGGTTCGGTGCCAGCTATTATTAGGATTTTGGAATATATTACAAATGTTTAGAGCAATTACCCTGTGAGTTACAATATGTAGGAAACCTAATATATTGAGTGTCTGGCACTTGAAATATTGCTTTTATTGCTGGAGGTCCATGACTGTGGCTGACCTCTGTCATTTAATGAAAAAAAAAAAAAATAAAAAAATAAAAAAAAATTCTGTGCAATAATTTTAAACTGTGCTCCCAGGAATAGACACAAATGTTTTGAGTATGTTTAAGCTGCATTTTTCGTTTAGCAATGCATTTGTCAATTGCACTGAATTTAAATCTGAAAGTCAGAAGTGATTCTTGATAGTACTTTTGTATTTTAATATGGACAGTTTATTCATTTTCATAAAAGTTGTTGGATGATTCTTTCAGCCAATCTAAACAATTGTGGTGGAATTCTGTGACATAGCTGCAAAATCACACAGCCATGTTTTAGGGTATTGCCATTTTCCTCTTTCTCAATCATCAGCTGTTTTAGTTGTAATTCTAGTTGCTTACGCATAGTATCACATATTCAGAAATAGATAAAACAGAGCTTGAGTATCACTGGTCCAGGGTTTTCAGGTGCTCGAAGCACAGTCTAGCAGGAACGTCAGATCTGTTGACTTGAGCGCTCTGGACGCGCAGGCTGAGACCCCCAACCTAGTGTTAATCAGCAGTGCCCCACCGTAGTGGAATGACGCCAGTTTCCACTAGCAAAGGATCTGGCCAATAGATATTTTATTGTTGTCCTTTACTAGCATGCCACAGTGCTGCTCCTGCTCACACCTCTTCTCGCCTCTTGTTTTATACATTGCTAAATGCATGCATGCAAGGTGTGCTAGGTTCTGTGATTATGTGAAGCAAAAAGAAAAAAAAAAAAAAGAGAACCATGACATTAATTATTATATTTTATAGCACAAAGACCTTGTATTCAATAGTGAGGTAGACTATCCAAATTGTTCCTTTAAATTGAGTATGCCAAATGTCAGTAAGACCCTAACTTTGTGTAAACGTATACACATGCTTAGTCTTACCTACCGAGTAATTCTGTTGCGCCTGCTTTCCAAGTGTAAAGGCAAACGTGTGCATAAGCCATTGCATACATTACAGTTCCTATTTTTTCCAGTTCAACACGTTAATGGGCAAATATCCAAATAGAGGATAAAAGGAAGGGGAAAAACTGGGCTCAGAATTAACAATGGAATAAGAAATGAACTGCTCTTGAGTTCGCTGTCTTTCTATGCATCCATCTCAGAATCCTGTTTCTCATTTCTGCATAATTAGGTCCAGGTTTCTGTAGAGTTCCTCTTTTTCTATTTTTAATTTACCTTTTTCTGCATTTTTAAATTGATGTAAAGATTCCCAACCAGTGGACTTTTTAGTGTAGTGAAGAGAATATCTAGGTCCTCCTAAAAGCTTTTTTAGACTCTTTGTAATGTTGATAAACTCAGTTTATTCTGGGACTACAATTGTGCAGGGTTATTTAGCGTGTCTACTAGATGATTGGAAATCTTATATGAAACACTAAAAGTGCCTCTTTTTCTGGGTTGGGTGGAGGGAGGTAATAGTTACCAGAGTCAGAATGACATGGCATTTTGAAGCATGTTTCTTGATTTCATGACACTTTAATGCATCTTGAGAGAAAGGCCAAAGATTTCTACCAATTTTAATTACTTTTCATTTAAAAAAGCACTCCTTTTTCCTTACACTGCTTACCTCATGCTAGGCTATTTAATGGGACGTTGTACCTTTGAAATGTTCTTTGTGTTTAGGAAGAATAGTAGGCGGCATAGGGCGGTTGTGCCTACGGAGCAATCTTAGCAGCCGATGCATTTAGTTCTGCTGAATGAAGGAATTTCATTAAAATCGCAAACTGGGTTTTTCAGCTTGTAAATAAAAGGTTGTATGTTTTTTGTCCGTTTAGCGAAGAGGAGCCTTGGGACCCGATTTTTCCAATCTTTACTTAACCAGAAATCCCATTGTCTGTCACTTCATGAGAAAACCTTGCCAGAATAAGCACGGGAGGCGTTGGGTCTGTGTGATACCGCACAGCGTGCCGTGTAGGTGGAACGAGCCACATCTCACTCGAGCCAAGACTGCCCTTGGCCTCGCTGGGGGTTTTGCCAGAGCAGGGCCTGCCGGATTTAGCCCAGTGTTCCTTTTTCACTGACAAGCGCGATAGCTTCTCCCTTCCCAAAGTCCTGTAGAGCTGTTCCCCAGTGGGATCAGTTTCACACTCTCCAGAAGTCTGAAGAAAGCAGAAGCAACATTGTGGCATGTTAGAAGCAAATATGGCTTCGGGAGACAGCAGTAAATCTCCATCAAGATCCCTGACATTTTCCGTAGGGAGAGAGCTGTGGAGCAGCCTTCACTTCTCCCTCTAGAGAAAGCTCTGGAATACCACGTTCTGTGAAAGTGTGGCTGTCTTCGCTGTCAGTCTGATGGAAGGCAGACGAGCCAGGAAAATCTGCCGTTTCTTGCGGGTTGCAGATTTAGTGTTAATAGTGCTTCAGATCAGTAGTTTTGAGTACATAAATCGCTTTCTCTGCCTTTAAGTTTGAAGCTTGACAATAACTTGAGGCATGTTTTTGTTTTGTTTTCTTTTTAAAATAATCATTCATTTTTACTTCATAATGTTTTTTGACATTTGTGGGTAAATACAAGAAAACAGTCTGCATGTTGTTGCTAGTCGAGTGTACTTTGCAATCTTGTCCTCAACAGACTGCAGTGTGCAGAACAGTAATTCTAGAATACAGAAGTAATTTTCTCTCTCTCCTGACATTGACATTGTAGTTGTAATGGTTTCATTTGGAGTTACAAATCCTTTGGGTCTAATTCTGTGAGCCTACCTATAGCACTGGATTAAAATGTCTGCATCATTTCTTCAGTTATCCAGTTAAATTACAGCTGTTGTAAAAGTGTAAACCAGCCCATGACAGTTTTTTGTACTTGTTTAAAGGACTTTTATGTTCAGTTTTCATGATTATTGTCTAAAGAAGACTGATATAGATGTTCTATACTGTCCTGGACCATGTTAATTACACTTTATGATGTATTTTGGTTCTACATCACAATGATTTGTCCCCAAGGCCCTTATATCCCTTCTAGGCACATTTTCTGTTGCAGTTTCCCTTTGCATTGTATTGCTTTGACAACTGTAATTTGAATCAGATCTGAAAGAGGTCCAGAATAAAATATATTTTGATATTACCTTGGCTGAATGTAGTTTTAAATGGTTGGTACAGAAGATTTACAGATGATTACAGTGGGGAAGTGATGGACTGAAACACTATTTTTAATACGTGTTTTGGCACATTTGCACGTAAGACAATACGTAAGAAGCAACGGGACGTAATACGTTGTCCAGCTGCACACTCTTTATGAACACACAGTAGAGCCTCTGAAAACGGTGAAGCTGTCCTTGGCCACCATTTACCGCTATGCGTTTGATTTAGATGAACTGCTTTCTCGCGTGTGCGTTTTACGTGCTTCACCTTCTCCTCACCCATAGACTCGTGGAAGAGAAACTGAGTCTAGTGACGTTCGCAGCCACACTCCAGCTGTTCAGAAGACTTTGGAGGCGCGAGGGCAGGCTCCTGTATGGTAATGCAATCTCACGTCAGAGAGATCCATTCTTACGGAGTGATTCAGTTTGGTTATGGGAAGGAGCGTTATTTGCGTTACAGT
Source organism: Balaeniceps rex (assembly GCA_013401315.1). Classification (NCBI taxonomy): domain Eukaryota; kingdom Metazoa; phylum Chordata; class Aves; order Pelecaniformes; family Balaenicipitidae; genus Balaeniceps; species Balaeniceps rex. The sequence goes on along the minus strand of VYZW01039482.1, from coordinate 85,600 downwards.
ATTTCAGATATTTGAAACCATTTAGATTTACACATGAAATAACATGCATCCGTCTATATGTAATGATGGTTTAATTCCTTTAGAATTGTGGGTCGTGTCACAATCCAAGAGAGCGAACCCAGATGGTTTATTTTCAATGTCGCTAGACCATGATGGTGAAATTACTGCTTTTTCATGTAGACTATTTATTTGCTATAATATGTTCAGAAGTAATAGCTTTCTTATTTCAGTAATGTTACCAAAATCAATTTATTTTAATATGTTGAAGATTGCTGTTGAAAAACATAACAGAGGAGCGACTGTATTGTACAAGTGTAAAACCAGCCTTGGATTCCCTTCACGTGGAGTCTGAGTGCACTTCAGGATTTCTCTGTCGTTGTTTGAATTTTGAGAAAGCAATATTGAAGCAATTTCATGGGTTTGAGACGGACTGTTTGTACGCACTAATGTCACGATACAGAAAGTTTGTGTGTCTTGAAATTTCATTAGCGCAAATGCTCCCCTCTAGAGTATGGCCACCCTGAGGTGTGGGAACCACAGAGTGGTGTTGCAGTACGTAGATGTTACGCTTGTGTGGTGGTGATGCCCACCTCTGTTCTGTGGGGAGGAGACACTATTCCAGGGAGGTGCATTATGCCGTTACCGCCCGAATCTTCCCTTTGAAGTTTAGTTATCCTCATGCTATAACAATCTGGTTTTTGTAATTCTGTAGGAACTCGTGATCTCAGGTATTCATAAAGTCCATGTTGCCTGCCGTGTAGGGAAATGATTTAATGGAAATCTAAGCAACATCTTTGGTTCCCTGATGTCAGCACAGGGCAGCCTAACAGAATAATAATGTAGGAGGAATTTGTCGATGATTCTGTAGAGAATGATGATGCCCCTGTTAGTACAATTTGTCCTTAAGGAAAGCTGACCCAGGAGATCTGCAGTGCAGAGGCATTCTTATTTATCGGACTAACTGAAAATTGGTACCACAAAGGATTGTTTGAAGGATTAAAAAAGACACGGGATTTCTTAATAGACATAATGTGAAAGTGTTCAGCTCCTAGATTCATTCTTCAGATACCAAGTCAAGATTTCAGTCTCAAGAAGATGTCAAGAAGTCTCAATAGAGGTCAAGTACTTTCAACAGACTGTTTTCTTGTTTCCACAGAGATTTTCTGACTTGTTCTAGATGCTGAGAACCCTGATTTGTTACCTTGAGAGCATTGCATTTTGAGCTTTCTGAATTACATGTTCTTGAACATTTCAAGACTTCTTTGCTGGACTGGCAACAGATTGGATTGAGTCTTCTCCCTTCCCCGTTAGAGAATGACAGGTCCCTGCTCACAGCGATGCTGAGGGGAAGTTTCCAATGACTTCAGTGCAAGTGGAGCTAAAGCAGCATTTCTGAAAAGAAGTGTTGGTGGATGAAGGGTTTTTTTCTGACAGATATTAAAAATCCATCTATTAAAGACCATGTTTCCCATTCCACTAAATTGAAGCGCACATATAACAAATCTAAGGTACCATTTGCTCTTCTTGCGTGTTATTTCAGCCTTGATAGAAAAAAAAAAAAATCTGCAGGCTCCATTTAGTTTAATTTCTACCTTTGTCCCTGCTTCAAATGTCTTCTATTGACAAGAACATCTGAAGGTGTAGGGTCAGCCTTTAATAAATGCCAGGCGCAGGGGTATGGGTAGGATGTAAGTCACCTGAACATGGCTGTTGGTTCTCCAGAGCTGTATTGGGCCTTTACAATCTCTTTCTTCCTCACAGAGTTGTGGTGCTGCATCATTTGCAATTAGAAAAGCTACTAGGAGTATGATGTCTGCTAGGTGTTACGCTTGAACTGCATTGTGGCTTTACACTTTACAAATATGGAAAAAGACTTTTTTATGAGATAATAACCATGCATTCCTAATACTTAAATTGGGAGCCGCAGTAGATTCTGACGTATATCCCTTAATTTCTTGTAAGTGAATAATTTTGTAAGGTAGGAAATTCCCACCTCAGGAAAATAACGAAGAATTGCAATTACTGATGCTTAGTTTACTTTTTAAATTGTTACTTGAAAGTTTTGCAGTTCTTTCACTTTCTGTGGCCGCATCTCATCTATCTTCAGTTTGCCTGAATGCTGCAGCAAAGTCAGATGCTGATTAGGTGGATAGGAACGAACTGCTTTCCAGCAGTAAGTAATTTGAAGCCAGAAGCCAATTCCCCAGGCAAAGAAGTAGGAGTGTGTGCAGTTTGTTGCAATTGCGTTGTTTACCATCTCATGCTCAAAACAGTAAATCTTGCTGTGTGTGCTGAATTAAATATTCTATTATTTTATTCTATTAAATATTCTATTTCGGTTCAGTTCCTGCAGCTAATTTTACAGGAAATCATTCGATAGCTTTTATAGAGAAGAAATTATAACTTTGCACTGTGTGTTTTTAAAGCAGGGCAATTTCCTCTTGGGTACCCATTCAGAATGTCAGGTAAACAGTGGTGTAGTTTGTTGCTGTTGCCGGGACAGCGGGTGTGCCTCCGACTTTGGGGTTTAGGTGTATGATTTCTTATCTAGAGCATTCAAGTGCAAAATACTTGTTGACCCATTTATTTATTTATCTCCTGGCTTATTACTGTTTGCTTGGCCGGGCGGATAAATTGACTCAGTGTTTCCATCGGATGCTTTTCTTGTTGCAGGTAAGTTATGCCTCTGAACTGGGTAAGAAATCTGTGCCCATAGTGCTCTGTTAGTTTGAACATCAGCCCATCACGTGGCTTTCTGTGTCGTTCGCGGCTGAATCACTTTTTATATGCGTGGATACAGGAATTAGGAGAGTTCTGTCCCTCCACCTTTTCAGCCATTTTATTCCACTTTATTTAGGAGGACTTTTAAATAAGCAGGATCAAATCGAATACTTTTGCTTTTGGAGGTTCTGTTTGAAAATAATGGGGTCATCAAATAATGAGGACGGCAAGGGGAAATGACTGCGGTTGTAGGTCTTGAAGAGAGCTCGGCAGTCTGGCAGGCTGCCTGCGCCTGTCTCTGACAGACAGCTGCTAATCTGGGCTCAAAGGCTTTCCTGAGCAATCTATTCCAATAGTGTTGGAATTCCAACAACTTAATGTTAAAGCACTTTTCTGTCTAATCAAATCTTCTTTGTTGCAATTAAAAACTTACTATTTTGTCCACCCTGAATGTGGAGGGAACAAAAAAGCTGTTTATTGTTCACAGCAGCCTTTCACATATTTGAAATCTGTTGTTGTGTCTTTTCTTCTTTAGGCTGAACCGTCCTCAGTGCATCTTAATCCATTCATCAAACACCAGCTGCTCTTCTTGACAAACAATCTAATGAATACTGAAATAAGAATCTTGTTTATAAGAAATACGGTCTCTGGCACAAGGAAGAGAGGGGGGAAACTGTGAAAATGAAATACGACTCCCAGTTTTGCAATTCTGCTCTAATAAACAAGAACAATGGCTTGATAGTTTATGGGTTTGTATTACTGATGTCCCAGCAAAGATGGGACCCCGTTGTTCTTGGAAGTTTTACGTAAACACCTTTTTTCTCTTCTACAAGCCTTCATTTGCGCTGTTCCCTTTTCCGGGTTTTCGGCTAGTGACAGGTTTGTCTGGAGTTGCCCAGCAGGCCTATGGCAAAGCTAGGAATAAAATTCCCTGCTCCGAAGGCATTTCCCCCAAAATACGACGGAGGACCAGGCTGAGGGTTGTATCTGCCTGTGGTTTTCACCTGGGACCGCCCTCCCAAACCAATACTGCTACAGAAATGTTCCAGAAGTAGTGAGAATGGGAAAGGGCACCCTGGGAACTGGGGATGTACGTGATGCTTGTGCTGAAACAAAACAGACAAGTGAATTCATAAAATGCTTCAGTGATATGGTAATACACTTGGTAAGAGTACTAAGAAAGAATTTTTGCTGCTCTATATTAAACATGGTTTCAGGCAGGAAATGTTTTTTAATGTGATAAAAATGTATTTCAGTCAAGGCTGCTTCTATCTCGCGGAGACCTACATATTCCTGATTTCTGACCACACAGCTATTTGTCTCCCAAAGAGCTTCTTTTAAATAGACCAATGTCACAAGGATTCAAAAATAACCAAACCTATTGCAAATAAAAAGCTTTAAACGCATACCACTCTTTAGAACCGGAGAACCCCAAACACCTGCAAACTAACTGAGATGTCATTTCTCAACTGAGACCGCATATAAATAGTTTCAATCCAAATGGAGATTTTGAGAGAAAAACTAAGTTGTAAAAATCAAATATCTGAGACTTCTCTCAAGTACTCTGCTTAGCGGCTGCAGCCCTGATCACTGTGAAACAGCCCTTGAAAGTCCACCAGAGCAGCTGGCTCCAGGTGTATTTCTTAAGATAGCATCTACCTGTCCTAGGTAAGACAGCCTCCAGCACGTGTTCGTGGGTACAGAAACAGTTAAAAGCTCCCAAAAGGAGAGAGAAGGTTCTTCTGTGTGAGCTGCTTCAGCTCACTGACCCAGCAGAAAAACACTGGCTGGTTTTATTTTATATTTTTCCCTTTCCAGGGTGGCACAGCAGAGATGGAGGCAGCGGGATCGCCCAGCAGCAGGGTGGGCTGTTAGACCAGCACAGCTGCGGCACCTAGCCACACCCAGCCACACCCATAGTGAAAGCCTGATACATGCTGAGATTTCTGGATGTATTCTCCAGCAAATGGGCACCTGAGGGTGCTCTCGTGTCTATGGATATGTGGGGAATGACTGAAAAAGGGAGAAGAGGTATAAACTGTGCGTTCAGTGTGCAGCTCACTTCTAGCTCTGGGTTGTGACCTGTTCTGCCCTTGCCTGTATTGGGGAGCAACCTGAACCCTTCCTCTTAGGGGCCTGAGCACAACTGCTGCTGCTGTGGGGAGTAAGTCAGAAGAAAAGGCATCTCCTTTATCAGCCCTAATTGAGAGAGAGATTTTAAGGTTCCAACAGTCTCAGCGGAGGTGGAGGGAGTAGGTGTGTACTGTATTCTCAGCTGCTTCCATATACCCAGGGGGGATATGGAAGGGGAAGTGGAAACTAGAAGAGGAGGTTTTCTTAGCATTATTTTATCAATGCTACTGAGCAAGAAGGATGTGTTATTTTCCCATTTGATTTCTGCATCTCCACTGTTTTCCAAAACTTGCTACTCCAGCTGGGATTGTTGCAGCAATGCTATACTTAGTTCACGATAAGCTGCAAGATTTTGTTTTCTTTTCCTTTCCCCGGCGTTAGGGCAGTAGTTGTGCTTTGTACAGGCTCCTAAGCAGCCACGGTCCTGGGGCAAGAGCAGCAGCAGCCGGCAGAGCAGTGCAAGCCAGGCGCCCTGGCAAGCCCTGCAGCTCAGGAGCTGCTGCAGGGCATCCCAGCGAGACTCGCCTCATACTGAAGGCCATTTCCAGAAACTCAGATGACAACCTGGTCTGGACTAATAGGGTTGGGGTTTAAGTTTCAGGGTGCAGGTGTGTGACTCTCATTAAGGTATCCTAACACTTCTTCTGACCTAGAGCGTTGCTGCTTGCATTCAACTATCCGGTGTCCAGTTTGTTTAAGTGTGGAGACAGGCTAAAAGAGCAATGTGGTGTTGCAAAGACTTGTGTTATCTGAACTAAACTACAACTAGGAAACAGAAAAGTGTCTTGGAATGGGAGCAAATGTAGTCAGTAAGATTCAGAACGTTAAGTGGTGTTATTATTTCCTATTTCCTGTAAGCCAATTTACTGTACTTCCAGCCTTCCTTCTCCTCTGTACAAAACAGCAGCCAGAGGAGTCATTAAAACAAAGATTGCATCCCAAGATTGCCTATAATTCAGATACTTCAGTGATAGAAAAATGTATAGTTTCAAGAGAAAGCATGTGCGAGTACCAAATCTCACCAAATTGCAGAGATGTTAGTTTGTTCAAACCAACCCCTCTGTGCTTTAGAGGAAACAATTTACTACTTTAGTAAATAAACACAGCTGTTAAGAAGTTAAGATTAGGCTGTCAGATTCATCGTCCGCTGTGTAAATGATAGTGTACGGGCCTTTGTTATCTGCAGAAGTGAAGATGCTGGAGTGTGCCGCAAGGACGGAAAAAAGGAGATTGAAAGGCAGATAGAACAGATGATGCATTGGGACCACAGTCCTTTCAACTGACGGCTGGATGGAGCGCTCTTCCGAAGCTAAGCCTGCTGTTACAGCAGGCACACGCGTGTGTGGGTGTACGGGGTGGGGAAGGAGAGGAAGGTTAGGACTGCATGAAGAGTACTGTGCTGTCAGCTTTGCAGAATGACAGGGGAACTTCCACAGGTACAGTTGTTGTGGGAGATTGGGGTCCACTACTGTGCACTTATCGTTTCCTTGCATTAGTTTGTCCTGCAGGGCTGCTGCCTCTTCCCACTGTTGTAGCTCCCTGGGGCACAGCCCATAGCCATTAGCGTTAAATGCAAGATTTAAAGTGATGCCCGTATGATTAATATCAGAAGCAGTCTCCTAACCAACAACAGGGAGGGGTATTTGAGCAATGCCACATTTTGCCCTTCTTATCCATAAATGTCGTACCCCAGGAGGGTAGAAGGAGCTTTCCCTCTTGGTATTATAGATATTTCTAGGGTGGCTGGCTGCCAGCTCCATGAAAGTCAGTAGCCAAATCTCTGGGAACTTCAGTACAACTAAATTTTCATCCCTGTCTCTGTGACTCTGGCTTTAAAAATTCATTATAGACATTTGGTGTGACCTGTGCCTCAGACAGCGGTTTCAATTCTTCATTCAAATCTGGTGCTTTCCTGTCATTTTTCAGTGGTGTCCTGCCAAACTGTGCTGCACCTTTTCCTGAAGCCAATGCCATGGTTTAAGCACGTGGTTTAAGTTTTGTTTCATCTATTTTTCATCAGCCCGAGAAACTCTCCACAGGTGCCAGCAGCTGCCCAGTTCCTTCCTGCCCGCTCCCTGCCTTCCCCATCAGAGGCTGTGGCAAAAGCTCTGTTGATTTTTCTGTTTGCTGCCTGTCCCTGCACCCTACAGCAATAACATTCTTCACTGGCCTGTTTCTCTGATGGGCCTGTTTATATTCCTGCATCTTCTGCTGGTTTTTGGACAGCTGCTGAGTCAGTGATTCTCTTTTCCAGCTGCCTTAAGAGATGACATTTCTGTACAGCAGTTCATCTCTAAGACTATCTGAACACTTAATCTCATGCCTGAAAACACCAACAGCTGTTGCCACAGAGGTGGTTGAAGCCTTAAAATGAGCGTCGTTGCAATATTGTTAGAAACCCTCCGCAGCACCCTCGTGGCTCTCCGGCAGCCTGATGGCTGAGATGTGCTGTTTCGGTACATTCTGCTCCTGGGAGAGCTTTCACCTTAGTCTATGTTTGCTTTCCCTCAAAGCTGGTGGTGGAGGCTGAGGGAAGAGGGTGGCTTTGCACGTGCAGCAAACCCCGACAGCGAGCATCTGTTGGGGGTCACTGCCATCTTCTAGGACGTGCTGCAAACACCTGGGTTTGCGTGTTTTAGAGCGGGAAGCAGGTGCTGAGAGGATTTGCAGGCATTAATCACATTGGCTCAGCACTGGGTAACCTGTCCAGCAGTACGCCTGTGTTCCCGTACAACAGTAAAGCTGGTGACGGGCCTTTGCATCCATTGGAGGTGTGATTTTTCTCAAAGATACCTATCTCAGCATTCCTACTTCTCTGTCAATTATTAATGCAACCAAGCCCTATCTTTTTTAATCCCCCTGCTACTGATTGAAGTAAAAAATTAAGGGTGACACATTTTGCTTTATAATCATTCCTTGTGTTTTTCCCTTGAATGAAGATTTGGGGGGGTTGAGGTTTTGAGGGGTATGAAGGGCTAGCTACTTAATCATGCTTAGTTGCTCATTTTTGAATAGTAAGTATCCATATAAAAGTGCATAGGATAAACATCTGTGATTAATAGCAATTTAGATAAATCATCTGATGAGTTTGGTTTTTAAGTGATGCATGTTAGATTTTTTTGAGACACAAGTTGACTGTTTAAGAAAATGAAGTTGTTCTATTTCACTAGAAAATGTAATAGTTACTTATTGGGCTTAATTATTCCATATGTTAATGCGTTGTTGCTCTTGCAGCTGCTGGCAGAGAAGGGCTCCTTTCAGGCAATGCCATGCATGCTAATGAACGTCAAGGTTTGTTTTTCTGGCTTTTACACTTCTGCTGCCACTCCAGCTGTTTGTGGCCCTGGATAACTACAGCAGAGAATCCCATGTTTAGTGGAAACAACATCTTTTGATCACAAACAAGTTCCCTGTTAGATGTCATAAGGACTGATGTGAATTCGCTGTGATGTGAGGACAGCCATGGAGACTTGTTAGAGAAATCAGATGTGCCTTTAAAAAGCATGGGAGAAATGATCCAGCCAGTCGATTTAATTTTTTAGTTATTGTAATTCATAATGCCTGCAGGAGATAAAGCTCTGTTCTTCCCCCTGAGAGCCTTACAGCTCTAGGAGTCTTGACACGAGTTATCCCTATGGCATCTCTCATGAGTCCACGCTGATGTTTATGAAGTGCTTGTAGCTCATAACCCATGTCCTTCTCTTACAGACACAGGCTTTGACTGTAACACTTTGTTCAGTTCTCAGGTTCTGTTGCGTTTATGGCCCCATCGTTGTGCCTAATATCTGCTTAAGAGACAATTTCTGGTTTCTTTCCATGCTTTTGTGTTATTTAAAGGAGAGCTGCCAGTACATTCATTGCCCTAAGTATCAGCACAGTACATTTAAAAAAAAAAAAAATTTAAAAAAAAGGAAAAAACAACCCAACAGCGAGAGAGAAAACAAGCCAGGCTCTGCTCCTGTTTCTTTCCAAGCCTATTCAGACCTCATGCATCTTACACAGCTCTTCAGAGGTATATAATTATCTGGCAAAAACATGTACTTTGCTATCCCTTCTCTGTGCTGAGAGAGAGCTGCTGAGCCTATGTTCTTTTTGAAAATAACAATAATTAAAAAAGCCTTTAAAGGAAAAGATGCTGTTCCCATGCAGAGTGTGCTTGTTTGGGCAGTTTGATGTCCTATTTTTATTTTAAATATAATTGAATTTCCAATAGTTACATGTGAACAACTGTCGTTTGGGAATAAAAAGAAGTAGACGTATGCTAATCGAAAGCTCTGATAATTACACAATCTTCAAATTAATTAACGAGCCAAAGGCAGCCAAACATTAGCATTTAGAAAGCGCTTTGCTGCATTAACCACTAATGAGTTCATTTAAATCTATCGTGCAACCCATTTTGGAAAGCATGAGCCATATTTAATCATATTCAATCAGATTTAATAATGAAATCCTTAGCACCAGGCATTGTTGATTGTGAAATTACCATAGAATTTTATTTGTTAAATACAGGGGATAAGATATCGGTATTTATTATTAGCTGAATTGTACCTTGAGAGAAATGTGGAAATAAGACACACATGTCCAGGTAAGAATATCCTTAAAATAAGTGAGAAGTGGCAAAAGATTTTGTATGTGTTTTTCATTTGTTGTTTTTCTTTTCATTAAATGAAAAGAGTTTATGTTACTTTTGAGAAGTGAATCAGTAATTTCCCAAATATACTTGGGATTTCCATGACAAAAGAAAATATTTTTGCTTAAACTATTTGCTATTTTCAGCCTAAGCAATTGTGGTGCTGCTGTTCATTGGCACGGCTCTGCTCTCCATCTCGTTCCTTTAGAGCTGGAATAACACAAAAGAAGTCACAGGAGCTTCTCTGCATTTAAATCAGAGTAACTGAGGTGGAACCTCCATCCGTTGCCTTTTCGCAGGCAGTCTAATTTCTGGTCCCATTGAAAGCACCGTGAGCTTTGTCATTGGACTTAATAGAGCAGATAAATCACCATCAGCTCAGAAAGAAGTCTTCTTCCACCAAAGTCAGTGGAGTTACTAAACTCAAGACATTCTTTTGGATAAAATATTTTTTCTCTACAATGCGTTTTGTTGAACATTTCAGCTAGATAGAGCTGTTTCAATGAAAAATTTCAACCCAACAGTTTTTTTGCATTCAAGACTACACTGGCACATGGAGCAGCCAAAGGTTAGGTTGCTCACCTGGCATGTGGCAGACTGCAGTGAGGACGCCAGCAGAAAGCTATCCTGGTATGGGATTCTTTCCATTTTTCATGAAAGGTTTTGACAGGGCTCAGTTTTTTTCACATATCTTGAATTTTTATAGTGGTTATTTGATCCCCAGGACAAGCCAGGACACTGGAGATCAGCACTGGCTCCCCGAGACGGTACTAGTACAGCACAGTCCTGGTACAGTCCCACTGGTGACGAAGTTATCGTAAGAGTAACAAGCAAGGCTTGTAATGCTAAAAAATATGGGACTCTCCAAGGGCCTTGTTCATATCTTTGTCCTTGAGGACAGGTTTATTAAGAAACAGAAGAACAATAGGCTGAGATTAGAACAAAATCTGGCAAGAGTTGTCTGCCCAGCTCTCTGCAGGTATGGGAGAGGAAACCTGATGCTTCCTCCAGCTCCCTCTAAACTACCCTTTGGGATTTCTGCAAGACATCTGGTGTCCCTCTGAGATCTCTGCCAACTGCTGCGTGATGTTTCTTCAGGTGACCTCTAACACTTGTCTGCCCTGTCTGTTCATCAAGCTCTGGAAGTGAAGGATCTAGGCGCACGTACATAGAAGGTCAGATTTTCTTTTTTTTATTGAAAAACCAAAGCTGGAAGATTTTATTAGAAGTTGAGAGGTTTTCAGTCTTTAGCTCTTGGAGTGAAGGTGGTTTAATTTTCTTTCTAAAAAGCTGGAGAGTTCCAGAACAAATGTAATCCTCTCCCCAAATAAAAAAGGCTTATTTGAAAACACCTTTAGTAACAACTCAATTCTCTTTAATTTCCTCATAAACGTCTCTGTTCTACCTCTTATCCCGTGGTGTTAGTTCAAATTCAACTTCCCATTTTTGTGACTCAAGTCAGGGAGAAAGGGATTAATTCATTAACCACCTGTAGGCACCAATAAAAGTAGTCTTAATGGTGCATTTCACCAGAGAATCTCAAAGAACCTTACCAGCAGTAAAATGCAGGTGAGGGGATAAAATGCCCCAAAAGTCGCCCTTTTATTGAACATGTCTTGACACACTTCACAATAATTTCTTATCAATATTGTGTATTCAGTGGATAAGGAAATCAAAGTGACTCACTTTCGGGACAGCACATTATGTCTGTCCCACAGCTCAGAAGAAACCCAGGAATCCTAATTCCCAATCTCTTGGTGTAATTACGAAACCTTCCTTAGTGAAGTGTTAGTTGTAGGAGTTGCTCCTTTGCATCCTAATGCATAAATATCCACCAGTTAATGGCAGCATAATGGAATAAATTTGCCAGGTCTCATGAAAATACACTGACTAAAACATTTGATTAGGACTAGTTTAAGACTTCAGAGGATGTCTTTAACTGCTAGTAAAGATAAAAGCAATCATAAAAACTAAGTGACTCTCAGTTTGAAGCTGTATTCTTAAGCTTTTAAATTCTTTAAAATGAGATTTCTATATTCACACCAGCACATTCCCTCTAATTATCAAGTACTTTTTGGTACAGCACACTTTGCAAGCAACAGGGCAAAGTTTCAGGGTGTTGTGTTTTTGCAAGCTGAAAGCCATTAACATTTTAGAACTTCTTCACAATGGGAAAATTGCACTGGTATAAGGAGTGATTTTTCTGTGAGTATAGTTAAACCTGTGCCAGCCAATCTGTGGGTGTTCATTTTTCATTTAAGAACTGTTTATTTTCCCTTAATTTAAATCAATCGAGAATGCATTCAAGTTGAACTAACTACACAGTCCCTTGAATCCCAAACGCATACATCCCTAGAGCTGTTTGTACTGCCTAAACTTTATTGTTTCTGAGGCTGAAGTAAACCAGATTTATGCAACAACCCAATACAGACAAAGCCTTACTCAAAAACACCCTGCCCACCTCTGACTACCCAAATACTGGTGCCTTTCCCACGTTGAACTTGTAACGTGTTGCTTAAAACAGGCTATGAGCACAGGGCATCCCTGACAGGAAGGGTGCAGGGTCCTGCTCCAGGCTCTCTCTCTTCACTCACTCTGGATGTTGAGTTACGCTAAGGCACGCAAGGAGCCAGCCCGAGAGGTGTGCGATGTACGCAAAGGAAAAGACACCACATGTTTAATTGTATGGCACTCCAAGGAATGCTCTCGTATTTTCAAGGAGGTTTATTTTAAGTGATGTGAGAGACAACCTCACAAGTTCCTTGTATAGCAGGCAGTGCGTGTCAAACTGCTCTGGAAATATCCTACTCGCTTGAAATCACATTTAAGAGTATGACTACCAAATGAGATAGCTCCTTAAACATTTATTCCTTTTGCAAGGTTTCTCTCTCACTTTTTCCTCTGAAGGGATTATGGGAAAATCACAGGCCTGCTAAGCTGAAGTAGGGAGAGCTAACTTTCCTTTATTTCTAAATCAATGCAGTTTTCCCATATTGAGACATAAATGACAGAACAAGAGGCTGTGACCAGTGACACCTGATTATTCATGACTCTGCTTGTGATCTTAATTCCCTTATTAACCTGACCCCATAAAATAAATTAGACATCAAAATGTCGACAGATGTGACTAGAGCAAAAGCTCCACAGGCTTATGCCCTGAAAGATCCCTTTATACGCTATTTACTTTTCCAAGTGTTTGCTAATCTACTGTTAGCTGACAAAGCTGGTTATCCAGTTCTTGCAGGTAACTATCATAAATACTCACTAAGCCGCTACCTACTGCGAGGTTGTGCTGTTATCAAACTTTGTATTTGCACGTTGAAAATAAGCAAAAACAATCCTCAAACTGTTCCAGCTTAGCAAAATCCCAGACCTCCATCCTTCTTTCCGCAGGCCCAGCCAGGGTGGTTGCACTGCTGGGCATGGGGCTCCCATCTCTGCAGGAGCATCTCACTGCATGCTGCTGACCCACGCTTAGCATTCAGCAGTCAGGGCTTCTAGTTGCCAGCTGCCCCCACGGCTTTGGCCAGCCCCGTGGGAGCTGCAGGAGCATGTGTGAATGTGCCGTTTTTGACCATGTTACACTTTCCTTCCACGTTTCTGAAAATGTAATTGGGGACCAGCATCAGTGGCTGTGTCAAGCACCAGATGTTATCCGTGTTGAGCAGGTTTGTGGCATGCTGGATCACTACGACGCTGGCCACAGAAGGAAAATGATAAACTCCTGAACCTGCATAAGGGCACTGGTGGGGAGACTGGGAAAGCTGGAGATTTGCCTCACGTCTTGCTATCTGACTGGGGTGAGTAGTCTACAAGAAATCTTCATCTAACTCTAATATTTCCCCAGATCTACACAATACGTTTCTGCTCTCTCTCTCACTGGTTTGAGTGACGTTCTTGAGCTAAGCATCTAATTTGGTCCTCGGGGTGATTCATTAAGACAGGATTCATGGTGCATCGCATCCTGTTCCTATCTGAGACATCCGTAACATTCAGGCTGCTTCCACATCCTGAGCAAGGCTTATGGATTGAGCTCAGGATGATCTGTGCTCTGGTTACGTCCACGATGTGTTAAGCCAACCTGGGCAAACTTGGTCATATCTAGCAATAAGGGGCCAAAATCCAGGACAGCCCTACTGCAAGAGTCAAAGCATCAGAGAATGGCACTGCGGTATTGTCTTGCAGTAAATGAGTGCTGACTCTGTGCCCTCATATACGGTCACGTGTGAAATAGAAGAGTTGAAATCTCTTGCTCTGAAGTGAAAACCCCATGTGTCTTCAAATGCCAGAACTTCAGAGGTGTTTGAAATCCAAATCAGGAGTTTAGTAGCTTAAGCCTCTTTCCTAATTGAAATAAGTGAGAGCGCCTATATTCTTTACTAGTGTTGGTGTCATAAATATCTCCATTAAGTAGCAATTAAGCTGCTGGGATTTGGGCTGTATGCCATTATAAGAGGTAATTATAAAAGAATTGGATTAATTAGTTCCTGAATTATTTATGTAGACATAAATATTGCACATGAGATCAGTATTAAACAGGATACTGGCATGAAGAGAGGAAGGGAATGATACATTGATTTATGCTATTTCTTTAGTTCTTCCTCACTAAAATACCAGAAAAGTTGAAGTTTGTTAAAAACTAACTATTCCCACTGTTAATGTGCATATATCACCTTATCAGCTTTCATAGAAATATACTCCCCTGATAAAGCCATTCTGTGTGCTTTTGTAATCTCTCCAAGTCACCACAAATAATAAGCATTGAGAGTTCTCTCTTGTCAATACAATGAAGTCAATCTTCTGTCTGTTGCAGTATAATTTAGAGCTAGGGGAAATGACTGATTTCACAGATATTAACTTTATCGAATATACAAACAACAGATGTATTATAGGGGAAAGAAATTTTGTGCGAGCAGCACAAAGAACTCCAGCAATCAGCAAATTCAATCTGCTTTTGACACTACAGCGTTCCCATAGTCTAACGGTGCTTGTCAGCTGTAAAAATAATATAATACAAAGATGTGGCAAAGTGAAAACAAGGCAGGCTATTTAGTATGCAAACAGCCAAGAACCTTAAACAGGAGACATTTATGAAAACAAAAAATATGGTTTGAAGTAAAATTGTCATCTCTAAATTTATCTATTTTCATGTTTCAGGGCACAACTTGATGGGGTCAGGAAGAAACTTCCCGAAATGTAAAATACAGCGTTGAAGTGGGAAAAGGCCACACTGCTCCCCACGGGGCAGACTGAGCAATGGGGAAAATGTGCCTGGACCTTTGCGGTCCTTCCTACGACCACCCTAGGGCAACCAGACTGGCTGGTGGGAGCAGTTACCTGGTATAAATATATTAATCATGTTTAATGGATCTCTTTCTTGCTGTCTTTCTGTAAGATAGATGGAGAAACCTTCTAATACTGCAGCGGGGGGTTCAGACAGGGGAGGTGGTGCATGCAATGGCTGGCACCCTGGGGAAACCCGCAGCCAGGGGAGATGGAAAGCAAAGTGTCAAAGAGAGGATCCTTCCCTTGTCAGAATGGTCTGCAGCGGCAGGCAGGGAACTCGTGTGATGTGTGCAGGGAGCCAGGCTGCCTGCAGACAGACTGGCAAGCATTTTTGTGGAAATTAAAATTTTCTCTCGTTTTTCTGAGCCTGTGTTGCATTGTAACTGGTTGCCCTCACTGCTTTTGGGAGCTGTAGCCAGCTCGTCTCTGAGTGTATTTGAAGTTTTGTGCATTTCTGAAATGCGGGAGACGAACTGCGGTAGACAGGGAGAGATTTTTCGTGTTCTCTAGAGGAAAAGACTTGGGGGGGAATATTTTGGGCCATGACCCACAGCATCATAAACCCAGATTTTTCAGCTCTTTCATGGGAGCTGAAATACTTGAAAATGACATGTGAAAGAAAGTTTGGACCTGGAACAGCACAGTCTGAAGTTTCTTCTGTAGCAATAAGCATAAAAAGAAATGGAAATGCTAACAGACAGCTTCTGACAGGCCCAGTTTTTCAGCTTGATTTACAAGGCTCTCAATGTACAACAAATCACCCACTCCTAATTAGCACAGCCTGAGTGGTTTGGTACAGCTCTAGAAGTCGAGATTGAAGTGACCAGTCTTAGCCATGTGTGCACTTGGTGATTCCACAGAGATGATAATGATTATTTTCTGGGCTCTTACTTCTGATGGCTGCAATTTTCTTTCGAGCTGTCACCTGGGTGCCGGTTTCCTTAGTTTTAGCTGCTCAGTCCCTGGGACCAGCAGAAGACAAAGCAAAGGCAGCTGCAAGGGTACAGCATGGGTGTCATACACATCACAATTGTGGTCAGCTCTGTCACCACAGGCCTCGTCTCCCTCCCAGGAGCTCCAGAAGAGTAAGATTTGGACCACGTACCAATAAAGCAATGGGTATCGCTGGGGCTGAAGTCAGTCTGGCTGTTACATGCAGAGCTGGTCTAAAACACAGGCTGGAAGATTTACCTTGTAGGAAAGGCAGTATTGTTAGTGTTGAGATCTCAGGTTGCTGGCAATTTGACAATTTTTAAAGGAGGAAATCAAAACAAATCATTCTGACTTGCCTGTGTAAATTAATTTAATTTTGGCATATTAAAATGGTCAATCTGTTTACTATTTTGCATAAGACAATATTTTAGGATGTTTTTGACATTATTGAAAGGAAATGGTGCAACATTATGGAAACAGAATAATTTTGTGTCTTTGTCTCATGAAAGAACTTGCTTTTCTCTTAATAGTGATTAAAAATAAATTTTGAGATGTCAGTATTTCCCCTGAAATTCAGAAACTCAGCTTTCTGAAAGCTTTCATTTTATATCAGATGAAAACTTTCCTGTACCAGGAAAACCCTCTGTCATTCATCTTTGGTGAGATTTAAAGATTTAAGTCTCCTTCCCTGGTGGAAAGCAACTAGATTTAGGGCCTGGGTATTCCTGGGTGTAACTGCTGGTGTGGAGTTTGCCGGTGGGACACGTGGAGTGATATTTGGGCAAGTGAGTCCTTTTGTCTGTGTCTCACTTACCCACCTGTTAAACGGGAACAGCACTGGTTATTCAGTGCATCCTCAGGAAGCACTGAGGTTGGGCTAACGCTCCCCAAGAAGCAATTCTGAGATAAGACACTGTTCAAGTGTGCAGCTTGACCTTTATGTAGTGTTGAATCCTGCTGGCTTCATGCTCGCTTTAGTCCCTGGTGATGCTGAATACCCTGGCTCCACGCTAGTTGTGATCCTTCTTCAGGTTGTGAGCTTGGAGGATTAATGGCACCTCACTGTGGTCTGGGATCACCCTCTTCCCTCCCAACTGGCTACAACAGAAAGGCTTAAATAGACAGACAAATACAAATGGGGTCTGCAGACAAATGTAAATATTTGTACAATGCATCTGCGAAAGCCAGTTGATAGTTTCCCAACTGCAAGGCAGCTCTTGCCAATATGGGGAGCAGGCTGCTCCTGGGCATATCCTGCATCTTCTCTCTGCTCTCCCAGGCTGGCAGCGAGGTGCTGTGGTGGCATGTTTGTTCCCTGAGATGGGTGAGAAGTGGAAGGGAAAAGTTTGTGACTGGCTTAATACATGTATCAGAGACTCACACAAGCCTCTGCAGCAATCATCTGTCTTCCCACATCATGGTTAGGAAACCGAGCCACAGGGCAACTCACCCAACGTCACAAATACTCACTCAGACCCTCTGGATCAGTTGGTTTATATGTCCAGGTTGTGCTGGGGAGGGACTCTGAGATCAGCCACGGGAGTGTCAGGGAATGGCTGAGAGTTAAATATGAGCTTGCATTTTTATGTTCCAGCTCTTCTCACCTCGAAAACCAACAGTGCTGCGTAGTCAAGAGACTTCAGTTGAGGACCTAACATATATTCTTAGGCCCCTTGGACTATGGAATTGGATGACACCGTTGTACGTGAGTGGCTTAAACCAGTATCTTTCACACTATCTTTACTGATATCATTTAAACACTGATGCAGTCCAGTGGCGGGCTGTGATTGCTCAAGCAATGCAAAATGTTTGGTTTCTTTTTTTAAAAAAGTGGAAAAGTGGAGGGGGTGGAGGGGTATCAGATGGCAGCAGTCATTCAGCAGCTCAGATTGTGGAAGTGATATCTGTAATTACTGGTTGCAAATGTTTACACTATCCAGGATACTGCTGAATCCCTTTAATTGCTGGAAGAGCTTAGTTCCTGCAGAGCAGGAATTGAACATAAATGCCTGTAACAGTCATTTCTGCCAGCTCTTATGCTGATGCTTTGTGGATGAGACAAAGTTCGTTGGGAACTAGGAATGGGCATGGCGCAGCTCACCTCCACTTATCACCTTGGCTTGCAGCTGGTTCTTCAGAGGAGGTGTTGATGCCCCAATGCCCAAACTCGTCTCCGCGCCTGAGCCTACCTGCCTGTGGCTGAGGGGGCTGAAGGAGCCGGTCCCAGCCCGCCGCACGGGTTTGGACACACAGCCCTGTGGCAGGAGAGCTGCTCAGCCACAGGGCAAAGCCTCTTACAAATACAATGCAAGCAGCCTTGGCTGTTCCAGGCATCAAGGCGTCCATCTCGGGAGCGAAATCCCGCTTGCCAAAGCTGATGGTGAAATCGGCCTCATGCATGAGGGTGCTTTCAGTGCCACCGGGGCATCCCCAGCTTGTGCAGCTGTGAAAGGCAAGAAGCTCCATTGGAGAGTTTGATAATATTATTTATAGTAATATAAATTATTATACAGGACAGTGGGTAGGTGACTACTGGCAGACTGTGCTGCAGCCATGGCGCCGTGGGGGCCCTGGCTGTAAAAATAACATTATAGGGTCTTTGGCCTTTTTTTGTCAGGTGAAGCTGCCGGCGGAGGAGGGCCCGAGCGGGACGCTGCAGGTCCCCCAGCTTCCCAGCGGCGGCGGGCACCCAATCTCAGGTTAATTTCGCCCAACGCCAGCCGAAGGCGGGGCGCTGGCGGNCGCCCGCCCGTCCGCCGCGCTGCTCCGCGCTGCTCCGCGGGCGCCGAGTCCCTGCACCGCCGCCAAAAATCATCCCGCAGGTGCGGAGCGGGGTGCCCGCTGGCCTTCGTGGCGACGTCAAGCACTTTAGTGTTTACTATGGACTCAGTTCCGCGGGGTTTCGGTCAGAATTGCTTTCCCGCCGCAGCTCCGCGATTGAGACTTTTACGCGTGACAGGAGCCGCGGCAGTCGGTGCACGGCGTTTTTAGCCGCGTCCCTGATGGATGCCCGTTGTCACCGCTGAGGTTGTTTGAAGGTGCAGGCGGCGTCTGCCGAACAAGAGGCTCACACTTACTTCTCACTTGTTAATACATTACCGCCGAACGTTGCCGAGAATCGTATTTGTCTTCCTGCCAGTGCTACTGCTGAATTGCGGGGAAGAATATAAAAAAGCCTGCAAAACCTTTTTATTCTATAGTTAAGAAGCTCTTTGGAAATTAGTATTCAACAAGGGAGACTTGGTTTGGGGTTTTTTTTCTTCCAAATCTACTGAATATCTGCCTGGCTTGAAAGCCCCAAACAGGGGACGCTGAAGCCGTCACTTGTGCTAAGCTGTGTTTAAGTTGGGGAGGGGGGGTGCAGGTTCCCTGACAGAAGCTGGGCTCTTGCAAGACTGTGGCTTTATCTCTAAAGCGTTATCCCTACCAAAGCAGCAATTCTTCCTGCTAAATTGGGTTAGTACATGACTCCTGACACTCTGCCATGGTGGGAGCAAGGAGCTAGACTGGGGGTAAAGGTTTCCTCTCCAGGTCTCAGTTTTGGCCCTGGATCTCGATATTGCCACCCCTGCACTGGGGGGATCCCAGGGGAGCCAGGAGGAATGGTAATGGTGTTGAGTAAAACTCACATTTTTTGGTGACAGGCACAGCCAGGAAACGTCTATGGCCAAAAATACAGCATTGCCTTAGTGAGCAAAGATGACATGTATCACCTCACCGCTAAGTCTCCTGGTGCCCCTAGGGAGTTGCTCCTGGCAAGAAAAGGTAGAAAGGAGAAACTTTTCCCATTAGGAGAAGGGGTGGATCTACCAAGGTGTGGGATATCTTTATGTTTCTTTGCCCCAAATCCAGTGCTTTCTGGTGTCAACCATACTTCTGGGCTGCTCATCTGCTGGGTGATCTCCTGGAAACAGAGCCAGAACAAGGTATCACATAGGATATCGTCTAGAGATGGGGCAGTGCCACCCTGAAAGCCCTCCCCAAGAAAGAGGTTCCTCATCCAAACTACCAGGGGCCAAGGTGATGCCTCCCTCACAAACCTGCTGTCCTGGGGTTGTGTGGTGGTACCTCGTGCTCCAGCTGCAGCTGGACAGGCCATGGGCGAGCTGGACATGCTGGCACCTCCGACCCTGCGGTTATCACTCTTCCGAGTACCCCAGGGGAAAGGAGAGCAAAGCCACATAACGCAAATCACTCCACTGCAAGAGCTAAGAGTAAATCTCAGGAGCTCAAACTCTCAGTCCCAGTCTGTGACCTTTAGGAAACCTTTCCAAGTGCTGCTTCACAATGAAAGACTCTTTCCGCAGTATTTTTAGCTTGACTGGGAGAAGCAGACTTTACCCAGAAATTTTCTAAAAGAGGGGAAAAAAGATTCCTGGCCTGTTTGTGTGATATTTCTAAGCCCGTCTCTAACACTCTGCAGAAGGCAGGGTTAAACAGGTGAAATGGGATGCTGTGCATTAAAATTGCAGCTGAAACCTCCTATCACTCATTACAGCCGTATTATTCTGCACCACTCCTGACAATTGAGGGCTAAGGAGAAAGTGCACAGAAAATTGTAGAACAGCCATCTAAAACACTTAATGGGGCAGCTGTGACAGAAAGGAATCTCAAACCCCCACTTTTCCCCCTTTCTGGCGGTTGTGAATGACCGTCACAAGCAGCAGCTGAGGTGCAGGGCTGAGGGACCCCAGCACCAACCTCAGTGTCCCAGTGCAGGACCTGCCACCCTGGCTGGAGCACGGGGCTGCACACCCGACCAACAGCCCTCTGTAGCGTGCCTTCATTCCTGTCTCAGCCTGCTGCCCTATGGAGAAAAGATGAACGTTGTTTAGCACTTAAAAAAAAAAAAAAAAATTTGCTAGATCATGTAAAAGTGGGAACCCAGCTCTGTTTTCCAAAAGCCTCGGAGAAAAGACATGCCTCACTGCCTCTAAATTAGATCACAAATTTTCTGGCTGATGGCAGCATCTTAGTGTTCACCCTGAAGGCAAAGATCTGAACAAATTACGTTCTACTATCACAGGGTTCATGTACCCGAGCTGCGTTCCCACTAAGGGCAGAGGAATGTGCCTACGTGAAATGTGGTGTCTTTGGGGAACCCGGAGGAATCGCTGTTCTTGGCAAGGCGCAGCAGCGAGCAGCGAGGGAACCATCGCTCTGTGTGGGTGGTCAACAGTCTGTGGCACTTAACACGTGTCACCAGTTTGGTGAAATATAATTCTCTAGAGGAGAAAAGGCATGTGATGGATATGTGTGCTGCAATCTGGAATCACTCATGTAGTTTATTGCTGGGCCCTTTATTCAATCAAATTCTTCATAAACATGGGAAGCGTTGATGCTGACATATGCTATCTACTGCATCTATGGATGTGCTTCTGCATCTCTTCCCTTGTCAAAAGCATTGTCATCAGCCCGAGATGTGCTCCAGCAATGCTGAGTGATTTTGCTCACAGGGTCTCTCTCGCTCCTTGCTATGCGCATGCAGCTCTCGCTGATGCTCATGCATCAAAAGCAGGATCAGACCCTCAGGAAGCACAAGGTGACACTCGTGACAAAAGAGGAACAGATGCAGATGCGTTTCTAGTCCTGGCTCTGAACTCTTCCTTTGTTCTACTAATTGATTGTTTGCTACCCATATTTTCCATAATGAGGATGTTTTCTGAGCAGGAGGCAGTGACACTCATGCCCTTGGCTGTTCTCAGCTCAATCAGCTGCTCAAGCACTGCACAGGTATCAGAGTGGGCCCAGGACTCCCACAGGTCCAGAGCATGGGGCACATTGCCTTCAGCTCCTGATGCTGCACATCTCTGCAGAATTCAGGTATGTTTGATTTTATAGGCATTTGATGCTCCTGGCAGGAGAATGCTAAAAATTAAGGAGATGGATGCACCCAAACTGGGCAAAAAATGCTGCTCCAGTAGCAGCCCTCACCGGAGAATATCAAGTGTAATTAGATGTACCACACTCCTGGAAAATAACTCCTGCCTGCTCCAACACCCCCTCCTGCGAGGCATAATCCTCAAAAAGCTCTTTCCGTAGAGCTCTGCCCCTCTCTGTTGCTCATCCCATGTGGCACACAAGACCTTATCTTTATTAGCACAAACATGTCCTTGAGCTGATGCGAGAGGAGACCTTTAATGAAGGACAGGGCAGCACAGGGTTTTCACAAAAACCTGTAGACAGATGTGAATGCTCAGCTCCCTTCCAGGCTTGAGTCTGGCCACATGAATACAACAAAAACCTTAGCCTAGACTTAAGGCTTTTGCCTGTTTAGTTGACCCGATTCAAGAACAAACTTTTCTCCTATTGAAGACATACCCCAAAATTTCCCTTCCTTTGCCTCTTTTCATCCCTCCTCCAGGTAGCTTTGACCAGGATGGCTTCTCTGCAAGTCTGCATCCCCGAGGTCCTCACCAGCTCCCTGGAGCAGCTCCGCTCTCACAGATCCGTGTAGGACTGCTGCTTGTCCTGGTGTGCCGGTGCATCTGAGTCCTGTCCTGGACCTGCTGGGAGCCGTCCCTGTTTGAGAGGTGTTTTCAGATATAGGAAAGTACTTGTGGCTGCAGCGAATTACATAGGCTGGCAGAGGAGTGGTTCAACTTTATCTTTGAAATAGGGAGGGTATGCAGTAACTTTGCTCCTCTGTCCTGACCCTGTGCAGATGTGTACGTGTGTGTGTGTGCATAGGAAAGGGATGTCTTGGGTTTTTTTTACAGGGAGGCAAACTATTTCTGCAGCGCTTTGAGAGAGGCAAAGATAATACCTTCTCAAACATCTCTGAGTAATCCCAAATAGTACTGCTGTCTGAGTTTTTCTGTTTGTTTTATGTGGATGGGCTAGGGAATTTCACAACCAAACTTCAAAGGTTAAAGCTAGTGAAGTCAGTAGGCAAATATGTGAATTTAACCTTTGGCTGTAGCTATGTAAACCACTTAATTTTATAAAGTTTGCGTTAGAATGACAAAAGGTTTGTATTTTCTGATTGTCAGAAGGACATAAACTTTGAGTGTGGGGAGGAAGAGAAGAACAGAACTCAGGAAAGTGCTCTTTAGAGTTGGCTTGAGTGCACTTACTCGGTGTGAATTTTTTTCGTGGCAATATATATACAAATAAGTCAACCTTCTCCAAGACTCCCCTGTTGTGTAGGACCCTGCTCTCCCTTATCTGTGTATTGATGAGAAACAAAGTGTAAGGGCTGGTGGTGCTGGGGCAAGGACACCACCAGTCACTGTTGTGCCCTCGGGGCTGGCTTAGAGGGGAAAACCATCTTTTGGCTTTCCTGAGGGCAGGTCAGCTTCCGTGCATCCCTCCCAGAACCTCTTCAGGACAGCTCCAGAGAGGAATGTCCTAGAAATACTTGCTTTCCTATCCTCAAGATTTCCTTTCAATGAGAGAGGCCTCTGAAGTTCCAGTTAGAAGAGGTATCACACTCGGAGTGTGACGTGCGGGCTCGGTGGTCAGTCTGGCAGGTTGCACACATGCAGCACGGCCCTGGGGACAACAGACACAGAGCCACAGCAACACTCACTTGAGAAGCTGGGCAAAATATTCCCACAGTAACACTGAAACACAATTTGCTGTCAATTGTTCATGTGCCTGGCCCTTCCCTGTGCAGAGCTTGGCTAGCACCTAGCTGAGAGGAGTGTGCTGAGGGATCTCCCCAGCATTGCGGGTTTGCTCCTGTGTATGCCAGTGGCAGCGACAGTTTTTCTGGCAGGAGTCCCTGCTCCTCACTGAGCACGGTCTTGGGTAGGCTGATGCGAGGCAATGCTGCCCAAACTGATCTGCCTAGCTGGGAGCCAGCTCAGACCTGGACACGATGCTGGGCTTAAGCAAACACTCTGTGGCCATGGCTGGAGAGCTAATCTGAGGCCGGTCACTTCTGAGCCTGAGCACAGTGTGTTTAATAGAAAGGCTCTATAATGACACAATGTATATTTTTTGTTGTGCCTTATTTTCCCAGGAATAAAGAGGGAATAAAATGTCCTTTCTCCATCTTCCCATTATGTTGCATTATTACTGCTGTGTCCCTATGGGACAGAAACTCAGCTGTCACGATGCGCAGGTACAGCAGAAGAGGGACCTGACATCAGCCATGGGCCACTGGGGTTGCTTTAGAGCAAACAGGCAGCAACACAGTTGTTGTTGACTGTATCACAACAACATAAACTGAACAGGTGCCATCGAAGTTGTTCTGCTGCAGTCATAACACCTGGTCTAGCGACTAAAAATATCCCAACAATAAAAACTAGTCTGGTTGCTGTAATCACATTATTTTAGGCAAATCTCAGCTTTCGTTAAAAAAAGGAAAGAAAAGGTTAGGCTTTCATCTTCCTGAGCCAGAGAAAAGTTTAAAACGTTAAGCAAATATGACCCTGCATTTCAAAGATCAGAAGTTAGTTCCTATCCAGAAAAGCAAACGCCATCCACAAACAATTGTTAAATGGTGTTATTATTTATTAATTTTTTTTTTTTAACGTCATGATTTTAAAGACAGCGTTGTGATGCTGGGTCAACTGCAGTCAAGATTTTGATCATTGAAGATTTGCAATGCTTTGTAAACTGTTACAGAGTCAATGAAGGTAGTTCACAGCAGTTGGAAAGATCAAGACAGATCTTGGATTAACCTTGCTAATTAGTGCTAAATACAAAAAGCGTGTGCAGTGACTGCCTTGGTGAGTTTCCATATCAAGATCAAGAGAAACTGCACTGGTATTCCTTCTTTTTTCTGTTCTGCTTGCTACCTCTGTGCTGCTGAATAATCCAAAACATCTATTAAGTTTGCACTGATTATACAGTTTCTTATGGTGTATATTTGTTACAAAATTTATTATATTTCCTTATGCTTGCTGTCTGTAATCATATTTATAGGAAAGAAAGGTCCTTTCATGCGTCTACCAAGTTTAATTTTGTAAAAAGTCTTTTCTGGGGACGTGAGAAAGGCCATGATGACATAGGTGTGTCTGGGACCGTACTTCAGCGTTAGAGTTTATAGGTTTAATGTCCTATCTGGAGATTACTTAAACATGTGAATGCAATTGATATATTCATTGAGTAGCAAATGGGTGAAACATGATGTGAGCCATCTTTCTGTGTCATCTGCTGCCCCGTGGAAATGAGCATCAGGGACAGAAAACGTGTATTGTTTGGGCGGGTGGGAGGTTTGGGTAGGACTGCTTGCAGGGGCAGAGCCCGTCAGCGGGCAGGTGGCTGGGAGCAGGACCAGACCCGGCTCCTGTTCAGTCCTGGCACAGCCAGTTGGCTGAGCTCTGGGTAGTTCAGATGTGGCCACATTTGGGGAAGTCAGGGATGAAATTCTGCCATCAAACCGTTGACGTGTAACAGAGGTGGCTGCAGTCAGGAGTGTTGCGGTTGACAGAGGGAGATGGGTGTCTACAGAGGGGATTTGGTTTGCCAAACAGCCACTATTTAAGAGCCTCAATCAGATGCCTGAGACTGGATAAGGCAGACCCAGACTTAAGTGTCAAAAATACCTTTAAAAGCGTTGCATTTTTTTGTCTACACCATAATTTCCCTGTGTAGTGGAGGCAATGCAGATGTACCTGCCTGGCTGGAGAGATATTTAAGAGTCTCCTTCTCATTGCACATTTGGGTACCTAATGTTTTCCAGCATCTCTCTGCTCCTGAATTCCTTCATCCATAAGTCAACCATGTTTTGAGGCTGGGGTGTACCGTGATCCTGTACAATTTCTGCACATCACGGTCAGTGAAGAGGCTGCGAGCAGGTGTTGTTTTTTCCACGGTGCTTAGAAAAATGAACCCACACCCCGACCACGAGACGAATTGGTTGTAACAATAATTCCACTGAAGTTAACGACAGGCTCGGCTTCTGCTGGCGTTTGCACTGGCGTAACTAATAGCAGAGGTTGCTCTTCACTCCTTTCTTGGCTGTAACCGATCAGTTCTGTTGCTGTAGGGAAGGGAAGCTATTCAGGATGGCTGGCTCATACAAGGACAATAATGATAGCTGTAATATTTTACACGTCTTCTGTTAACAGTGCTTGTTGGCAGGAGGGAAGAGGGAAGATATGATTTCTTTAAGCAATATCTTTTTAAGTGGGAAAGTATAACTAAAAAAGCGAGTGAGGTTTACCAGGAGCAAGTTAGAGTTTATTATTAATGTTGATTAGTTTTGTTCTTTCAGCTTTTAGAGTGTGTGGCTGAGTGATAAGGGACGTGCATGAATGTTTATTTGATTAGAGCCAGCAACTAAGTCCAGAGGGTGGTTGCTTTTGCTTGGTGCTTTTTAATAACCAAATAATTTCTTTGGTATTGTTTCACAGACAGCTAATATGAGTCGCATCATTTAAGGCAGTCGTCTACCTCCTGGGGTTGTTTCCAATGAGGTGATGATTTTTTCCTGGCTTATTTGCTCATTTTTCTTCATGATGAGAAGTGGACTGTTGCCCTCTGATTGGAAAGAAGCTCTGAAATACCTGGCTCCGGCTTTGCTGGGAGATATGTAGTAATTAAAAGATGGCCAGCCCAGTTAGGTAACAGTATGTAAATGTTTAACTCTGATTTCTGCTTGAAATGCGTCAGATAGATTTGTGGGTGAATTGAATGCTGAGGGGCTCAAAATTATTTTTCTCCTGAGGTAATCCCAGTCTGTAAACATTTAGTCTCTGGCTATGCAGAGAGAACTGCCCCAAAATAGCAACTACGAGGCAAAAGCCTGAAAAGATCTGACTCGCAGCAATTGCATGGAATAAACTGTGGTCCTGGAAGGAAGTTACTGTGTCCGTGAACTTCAAGATATGCTCTGATTCAAGGGAGTTTGTCCTGTGGTTGTCACCGTCCTGTCTTTTCCGAAACTCATATTTCTTAAAATGGCTAGTACATATATAAGTAATCTCATTTTCTTCAACAGAGCTCTGTAGCTAGATGACATTACTTGTGTGTGTGTATGCATTTGGAGGATTTGGGCCAGAGCATTGACTGAAGATGTTCTCAAAATAGTAAGTTTTACAAGAAGGTGTGCTTACTGTACTGGAAATGTGGTTGATGGCATCCAACTCTGCGTTACGTCTCTGCACTGAAATGTGGTCTTCAAAGCATCAGAGGGTTGTGTGTTTCCAGCTACCTGGGATGCTTGCAGAGGTTATTCTGTTAGCTAGAAGCAGAAAAGGCACTTTTCAGTTGCAGAGAGATGCAGGAAGATCCAAGTAAATTAGGAAAAGAGCACATATACTTGGCCCTTGGAGATAGCTAAGGCATGTTGGGTCCTGCTCTTTTTTGAACATGTGAGTCACTTTGTTCCTTTTGCTGGGGGGTTCCTGAAATTGTACCGCTTCATCTTCATTCAAAATAACCCAGGATGGAAAAGTTGAGTAAACCTGAATTGGGGTTCCCCAGCATCCAAGGTCAACTCTCGTCACATATGTCACTCCATATAGGCATTCCAAAAGTATAGAGAAAACATTCTCATATGGAAAGTAAGCCTGATTATTTGAAACATTTTGGGTAAGAATAAGAAATTGTTTTTCAGTGTCAGTGTTTTATTTTGGGGCATATTCCACTGCTTCTGACATCTTCACTCTCAAGTCGAGGTACTAAAACCTTCAGCTTCTTTTAGCTGAACACTTCCACATGTTCCTTTTCACTCCATCTTAAAAAAAAAAATCCTATCAATTCTGTGTCTTCCCATAGTCATCTTTAGCCACTCTGGAGGGAAGGACTATTACCATAATTTTCCAGTTTGGCTGTAAGAAAATAGCATCAATACTGAGTCAGGCATGGCTGTGCAGGAACCGAATGGTGCCTCAGCGAGGCTGGGTGTGCTGAGGGTCTGCTGAAGGCAATGGCAAAACCCACCCAGGATGTCAGTGGAGATGAGTTTTCTTTTGTCTAATTGAGGGATCTGAGAGGAGGCATGACTCAGGCGTGCCTTTGTTTTTGACGTGCCTGCATCTAGTGACCGCAATAGTGCCATGCCAAGGTGCATTGATTTGGAAGTTGGTCCTGTCCATAGGATGCCCCAGCCTTCCGCAAGCTCTTGTTTAAGCGAAGATGGATGTATTTTTTCCAGTCTCCAGGGTCACCTCTGCCCATGGGCTTCCTGCATGTGATTCTTATTTAAAGGACAAATTTCCACCACTTTTGCGTGGGAGCAACAGGCACTGCAGAGATCTCTCCTGGTCTTGAGCTAAGCCCTCTGGACTAGCTGTAACACTTAGATAATTTAATGTACAAAGCTTTAGGTTGTCGTCATTATGTTCGTTCATGTAAAGTACTTTATACTTTAGGAACAATTTGGCCGAGGCAGCAGGGATACTTCTGTGTAAATATGTCATGAGATCAAGCCTTTTAACATTCATAAAAAGACAGGATGTCAATTTAAAGTCTCGTCTGTCCAATGCATCTGAGGTCTGCTGATTTATGAAGTACTGTAAATTGCAATCATATAAGCCTGTAACACTCTGGCAGCTATTTAAATAGCAAAACTTTCTTCCAAAAACATGATATATGGAAGACATAAAAGTTTTAAAGCAGGAGTCTGCCTTAATAGGGAAAGGGTATTAACATTCATTTACTGACAAGAGCAAGCTGATTTTCCTTACAAGAAATGATCCTTCCACTGCCACCCCATGCTTGGTGTTAATCAAATCATAGCTTTTCTACTGCTAAGATCCTGGGTAGAATTTGCTTGCGGGAGAGTTGGAAAAGGTTAATATTCTCTGAATACTTGGGTGACAGAGCCGAGCAGTCAGGGCAAGCACTGAATTTCTGGTCCCCAGTAAAATCAAAGTCCGAACACTCATTTGCTTGTGAAACCGAACGAGTACTCGCGACCAGGAGGGAAATGGAAGAATGGCAAAATGAATCAAGCTGAAGTGTCAGTTTGCAGCGGGAAAGTCCAAGGGGCAAATGTCACCCTAAATATGCTGCCGTTCACCAGGGATATTCTATTAAATGCTGTCTACCTCCAGATGTTGTTTCACGTGGTTCCCGCGGGAGGGGGATGCCAGCAGGCAGAAGTGCAAGTGCCTGCCAGTTTTAGGTGCCTCAGATTGGCACTTCTGACATGATAAAAGACACACGAGTCTCATGAGATGGGAATAGGGGATTCGAGCAGTCTGGCTAACTTGCTCATATTGGTGCAGAAACCTTCGTTTGTGAGCAAGCTGAAGTCTTCAGCATTTAAAATAGTTCTTATCTTGAAGGCCACAATGAGGAGGAAATGGCTGTTTATAGATAGCCATGCTCCAGGAAGCAATGAGGAGTAGCAGAGCACAGGAGTATGCACTGATGGGATTTTAATATCAGAAACTAATTGCATCTCAGAGTAAGAAAGATAGTGATTTCCTATGTAACAAATATCATAGATAGTAAAGATATTTACAGAGAGAAAAGCATAACTAAAAGGTAATTCTTGCTCTTCAACATGTCACTGTAATTGTCCCCCAATCAAGAGAATGTTGAAAATAAAATTATTCTGTTTAACTGGGATCCTTTTTAGTTCACCGGATAAGCTTATAATTTTGAGTATCTTAGGAGGCTGAATATCCTGCGTAAAAGGGTATTATTCTTCTTATTTTATAGATGTGCTATGTGTGGTCATTATCCTAAATGACTGGCCCAAAACTGCACAAGACACCTGCAACAGAGAGAGGCTTGGAAACACAGCTCTCAAGACAGAGAGCAACACGCTGGTTGGATGGGGATCACTCTGGTCTAAATGAGGCCGGTTTGGTAACGAGGGTAACTAAGTCTTGGTTGTGGTACTGCGAGGGGAATGCTGGGGTTTGGCACTTGTAAACTTCCCAGTGGGAAGGAGCATGTTGTGGCACCCCTTCTCCTAAGGAAGTTCATGGGGTTTCTTGCTTTTAGCACTGACAAAAGGTTGGAAGGAAGAAATGAAAATCCTGCTATTAAATGAAAGCCAAATGAACATTTGACTGAGCTGTGCCATTTGAGGATAAATAAGGCTGCCAGAGCCTCTTAAAATAATTGCTCACTAACAATGCTAAGTGCAGTGTGCATCTTATCAAACAAAAGCCCATCTCTTTTGCACACATAAGACTCACATTTAATTTCCTTTAAGCCCAAGTCCCTATTATAGCATTATCCTTCACGTGTAACAAGATAACTGCTATGCTGATAGTAAGGCTTGGAAAGGCCACCGAAAGGCTTCTGGGAATTGTGCTGTGGAGGAGAAGGGGAAGTCTAAAGCAGGGAGGGTCCACACGTACAAGCTCACCATTTTGCATAGAAAGGTGTCGTTAAATTCATTAAGCCTCCCTTGTCCTGCTTTCTTGTGCTGAAGGAGGAAAGGGATGTCTTAGCTGCAAATGTGCTTTATTTAGCGCTGGCTTAGCCAGGCTGTTTGTAAGAAACCAAACTGGAGGGAAGACAAACCTGCCTGGTTAGTCATTCCTGGGACCAGTAAAACGATGCTTGTTTAAGCTGCAGGCTGGCTCGTGGGGCACAGGTATACGCTGTCCTGTGTGCCACATGCATGAGCTGCACCTCATTTAGTTCTGGTCTCAGTTTTAAGTTAGGGATTCTGAAAAGGAGATGCAAAATATTTGACTGAACATATGGTGCTCTCTTCAGAGGCTGATTATCTCCACATCTCCAGGCCAGATTCTCAGAGAATATTAATTTCTATACCCTACCTAAATTTAGGGATATAAGAAGTTGACTCATAAGCTTGAATTTCTCTTCCAACACAGAAGTTTTGTTCCAGTGCAAACATTCAGTTTTATTGGATTAAAAGAGTTGAAGACTGAAGTTTAAATGGATTTTTATTCTAGCAGTATGGTGCAGAGTCTAGCAAGCATTATCATGCAATCTGTAGCCAATCTTTATCTCAGTCATGTCAGGACAAGCATGCTCCTGTGCTTTAGACAGGGTTTGGAGAAAAGCCCATATCTCATATAAACATCACACTCAGGGCCAGGTCTCACGAGTGGCCTAGATATATGCGATGCTGTGGTGAAGAAAGCTCCTTTGAAATCTGGACCAGAGAAGACATTGATGGGTTCATCTTACTCCAAAGCTCTGGTTTTACCAACTAAGATTCTTGAGACTTGTGTGCTATAAAAGGTGAGAAATTGCCAAAAGCGTGTCTGGTATTGAGCCTGATGCTTCTTTGCAACTTCTCTGAAGTATTTTTTTCAATTTCTTTTCAGCCGTGTATCTTGGTGTATCCTGTCTGCACAGACAGATGTACCTTTCCACCAGGCAGTGGTATTAAAACAGATAGTATCCTCTGTATGGTAATGTCAGACCACATCTTTCAGAGACGGCTGAAGAAATATTTTTTGGTGGCTATTTTCTTTTAGGTTTATATTGGAGACTGCACCTCATAACATCAGCTTGAATCCTGAGCATTGCCACAGAGCCAATCTTGAAGGAACAGACAGATCACTTTAATAAAATGATGATATTTCCCTTAAACCTGTTAGAAAGAAGAATATTGTTTTGGGACAATGATTTTCTTTTAAAGCTTTAGGACAGCTTACAGTCCTGTAAGTCCTTTCCTCCCACAGGATTTCTCTTTTGGGCTCTTTCAAATGCATGTGAAGGCCTTCCCATCAACATGAATAGGCTAAATGTGGAATCATTTCCAATTCACTGTCTTCTGAAGCATTACATTTTCTGCTTTTTGAGCTGGTCTTCCAGTTGGCAGCAGAAGGCAGCACAATAGTACTTTATTGTCATGAGAAGTCGCTTCTTTTAAAAGCGTTTTCTCACAGCTAAATTCCCAAGCTGGAGACTCAGATGAAAAAAAAAAAAGGTTTCTTCATTTGCAGCCAAATACACAGTCATTGTTTTCAAATACCTTTTAATTACTGATGTGATGTTCATTCACAAGAATGTATAGGTTAGACCATAAAGGAAAATAGGAGTGCTCATGCTTGGTCAGAATTACTGCTTTGCACAGCAAATCATAAATATCATGGGATTTTGCTGCCATTGGTCATATTGTTTGATCCCTGACATTTTGAGTTTTGCTGTGGCAGCAGCTGAAGTTTTGTGCTCCAAATCCTTGAACTTCAGTAGATCAAGAACAGTAGATCAAGAAGAACCTCTGGTAGCTGAGACAGCAAAGGATCATGACGCACAGCTGAGCCTGGTGGCTCAATTTCACAGAGGTAGGGGGCTGTGAAAAAGAAGTTCCTTAAGGTTAGGCAGTGTCAAGCTATGACACACACACAGAGCTGTTTTATTCAACTGCATTTAGGTGTATTGTTGGTTTCAATAGGTATGCGCTGAAGTTTTAAGTTTCCTATAACTGTGAGTGATGGGTGGGAATGCCAGCATGGGAAAGGGGTCTCAGCTGGTGGAGCAGAACTCAAGTGTGTCCTAGTGCCGGAGCACTCGCTCACATCGAAACCAGTATGGTCTGTATTTGAGTTAGATGTGGTGGAACTGCAGCTGTGAAAACGTGTCTAGATATTATACATTCCTAGGTAGAGCCAAAAAAGCTTAAATTGGGACTTGGATATTGCAAGTTTGCACTTAAGCTCCTGAAAATCTCTATTAGTAGCCGTATAACCATAGATGTCTCTGAACTCGGAAAGGGTCTGGTGTCTCAGCTTAATCGTTCATATGCAAATTTTGGATCCACAAAGAAGCTGCTCTGTTTCTCTCTGCTTCAAAGCTCAGGCTGGTTTGGGCACTGTCTAAAAATGCCTTTTACAGGCACACCAGATCTCCCTTGGCACAAACCATAACCAGAACAGCACATGCCTCTACCTGCAGAGAGCAAAGCCTAAAATACTTCAAAGAAAAAGACTAAAAAATTTGTCAGAGGAGAAAAGTGGTATCATCACCTGCTCTACATGAGAGAGCATGTTCATAGGGAAGGGGAACCTGGTGTCTCCAGCAAGGACGGCGCTGTATGTGATGCTCATACCTTTTAGCTCATGATTACCCTACAGGATAGCACATATCCCCATGATAAATCTATGACATTGGCTTTGCTTTCAGGAGTGGTTCCGTGTTGCCCTGGTTTTGGCTGGGATAGAGTTAATTTTCTTCCTAGCAGCTGGCACAGTGCTGGGTTTTGGATTTGGTATGAGAATAACGTTGATAACACACTGATGTTTTAGTTGTTGCTAGGTAGTGCTGACACCAGTCAAGGACTTTTTAGCTTCCCATGCTCTGCAGGTGCACAAGAAACTGGGAGGGGGCACAGCCAGGACAGCTGACCCAAACTGGCCCAAGGGCTATTCCATACCATGTGACGTCATGCTCAGTATAGAAACTGGGGGAGTTGGCCGGGGGGCAGCGATCGCTGCTCGGGGACTGGCTGGGCATTGGTCAGAGGGTGGTGAACAATTGCACTGTGCATCACTTTCTTTGTATATTCTTTTATCGTTATTATCATTATTATTTTCTCTTCCTTTGCTGTCCTATTAAACTGTCTTTATCTCAACCCATGGGTTTTACTTTTTTTTTCCCGATTCTCTCCCCCATCCCACCAGGGGCTGGGGGAAGGGTGAGCGAGCGGCTGTGTGGTGCTTAGTTGCCGACTGGGGTTAAACCACAACACATATTCATACAAAAGGGAGGATTAGTACGCTGCTCTACTGCTGTAGTGATTTATACTAGACTTGGAATAATGAGACTTGGAATAAGGTTTTAGATAGCTCTTACTTGCTTTCAACACCAGCCAGAACTGAGTAATTCCTTTGCCCCATGTGTGCTTCACACATCAGTAGCTCAGGTCACATGCTGAGTTTGTGCTTCTTCTGGTTGGTTTGTTTGCATCTGGACTCTCAGTATTATCAAATTCTCTGAATTCTTGAAAAATCTTTTGTTGTTTTCCAATAATTGTTTGCTTGCTTTATTTTTCAGCCAACCCATTCATTTTCCATCAGTTTGGAGTAAAGAGCAAACACATCTTCCAGAAGAAAAGCTGTCCTTGGGCTGTAGCAACCACCTGAGAGCAGGCTGAGAATCACTGCAAATGAGGAGTTTGAGGACCACAGCAACAAGATACATGGAGATGCGATTGGTACTCAAAGAAAGTGCGAGAGAGAAATCGTTTGCTCCCAGGCCAGCGCTGTTTCATGCTCTACTTATGTTAAAAAAAAAAAAAAAAAAGCTTGAAGATTTGGTTTCCCTTTAGGATTTTTACAGTCTTTTGGATAGCACAAAGCAGGGGAAGGTGACTTGCCTCTCACTGATACAGTGAGGGACCATCATCTACAAAACCCACTTAGGATGTAAAATGAATGTGGTGCTCTGTTCAGAGGAGGTGCTGCTTGGTTGATAGGCCTGCTACTGAGGCATCCTCACCTGCTGTGCATGGTGTGTCTAGATAGTATCCCAAGGCCTTAGACGTACGCGTTATCTGTATTTCATAATACCTGGAGACAGCAACGAAAAGGCAACCCACTGTGTTATGGCCTCAGCTAGGAGCTTCTGAAAAAAATTACCTTTTATTAGTCTTAGCTAATTAGCATAAGAGGAGATTTGATTATCATAAAAGAAGAAAGGAGTGGAGAGCAGAGTATGACCTGCCCAAGACGACAGCCTGCGAGGGAGAGAAGGGGGCTGCAGCCCTGAGCTGGAGCTCCTGCCCCGGCATCTCTGCACCGCCCGCAGCGCACAGCTCGGAGGATGCAAGCAAGGTTCTGCTTTCCTCTTCTCATTGCACGCCTGTGTGCTCAGAGAACAAACCTGCTGGATTATAGGTTTGTGGCAAATGAATCTGGAGGACACGTTGATTAGTTCATGACCCGTGTCCTAAGGCAGATCAGCTGCCAGGGCTGCTCCTTACAGAGTTTGTCTAACAGCCTTAAAGACATCTAGTGATGAAGACTACAGTTCCCCTGGCAGTCTATTTCAGTATTTTATTTTTCCCATTGGAGAGCTTTTTAGCACAGCAGAGCAGGCTCTTCTTCAAGTGAAAAAACCCCATGTAGTTCAGTCTTTGTGGAGTGTTTTTCCTAGACTCTTGGTCATTCTGGCCTTCCTCTGACCTTTCCTCATTGGTATCCATATGGCACAAATGTGGACATAGTGCTCTCCCTGAGACCTTATTAATGCTGCCCAAGGTACGGAGAGGAAGGATTACCTGGTATGGTTTGCAGGCTCTCCTCCTGTTAAGCCCTTCCAACAGGGTGCTTTCCTTTTCCACAACCCATCTTCAGCTGGTAATCCACACCCCTCAGATTCATTTAATTTTATTTCTTTAAAGGATTTTCAAATAAATTCAGCCATTGATTATTCTTACCTAATGTAAGGAATGGTGTACATCTCTTGGTTGAATGCCAGAGATCATTTTTCCTATTTGTTAAAATAATTTTGAATTCTGCACCATTCGGTATGACCGCAGTCCTTCCAGGCTTCCTCTCACTTGAAAATTTAATAGCATACTCCACATTCCGTCACCTTGATAATGAATGAAAATATTGAACAATGTGAGACCTGGGAGAGGCCTTGCAGCACCCATCAGTATATCCATAAGTATTGAGATCGTACCATGGATGATCTCTCTTTGGATACAGCCACCCCGTCACCATCTGCTTACCCCACCACACGGAGAAAGTTTTAACAGGATTTTTTCCCTAGTTGTTTTCTGAGACTGGTGAGTAAAACAGTGGTGAAAGCCTTACTTTGAGATCAATGGTATCTACTGTTTCTCACCTCTAGAAGGTTTGTCACCTGCTGTAGAAATAAAATATATTTCTTTGGCATGCTTTCCTCTTAACAAATCTACTGCCGACTGCATCTCATCTCCTTGTTATCTTCCCTATTCTGACAAATGGTTTGATTTGTTTCTGCAGGAACTGGAGTTAATCTGATTGATTTATAAATCTCCCAGCTACTCCTTTTTTCTCTCTTTAAAGAACTGCACTATGCTGATCTTTCCTCAGTCTTCCAGTAGCTTACCCCTCCTCTATAGGATCGCAAAAATGAGTGCTAATAGTTCTTCGATTGCTTCAGCCAGCTCTTTTGGCACCCTTGGTAATGTTCATCAGGCCTTGTCTGTCTGAAAGTTTGTTCATTTCTCAAGAGCACTAATTGTGCTGACCATTTACTTGCAAGGTGACGTTTTAAGTAAAGGTTGATTCAGAAAAGCCGCTGAAATCGCAGGGCTCCCTTCTGTCATAGCTTTCCTCTGTTCATCGTTGACAAGTTCTTTTTCTTTGGTCTTCCTTCTCTTCCTAATGTTTCTTTAGTGTGATTTCTTCATGTCTTTTACTAGTTTGATCTTGCTGTGTGCTTTGATCTCCCTGATTTTGTCCATACCCTACCCTTTAGTCTCTGCTATAAACAGCTCATCTTGTTCTTGTTCTTTGTAACCTCTCTATAACATTAACTACTTAAAATCATTTATCTAAAGAAAAAAAGAAAACACCCTCTCTCTAAAGACTTCTCTTTTTTCAGCCTCTCTTAAACTGTCCTGGCTTGTCCTCCTCCCACACTTACTTACATGAAGCTGCTTTTTTTTTTAGCCGTACAGTAGACATTTCCTGATGTTTGTCCATCCATGGTCTATCTTCTCCATTCTCCCCTTCCCCTCCGCCCAAGGGTCAAGAGCTGCTAGTCGTAGGCAACCGCTTCGTGTTGCCTGTCAAACTGGGTGACTTTGGTGCCTGACAAATTACAAAAGTTAGTGCTCAGACTTTTCTAAAAATGTCTCCCTGCTTTTAATTTGGCAGAATCTGTTTCCTAAACTGGAACAGAATTTATGAGTATTTCTGTGCCCCCAAAGCCACGCTCTCTAATGGTTTTACTGCTTTCTGAAAAAAATTCACCCAGATCTAATTGCATTATTGGAAACTGTTGAAGCACTCTAATATATGGGGGAAAGTTTCTGTGGTCTTTGAGAAATCCTTTATTCAGAAACAGCCAAAAAGGCCATCTAATGCTTTCAGGAAAGAAACTCTGAAGAGATTTTTCTAGTTAAAGAGAGTGGGAAAGAGTCATGAGAATACTTAACTCCGGGGTGCATTCAAGAGAGAGAGATGGGCTACAGAGATGGAAACCATGCTTGTTGCAAAGCAAAAAAAAAAATTAAAGGTCAGGAAATAATTTGTAGTTCAACAGCAAAAGCTTCTGAAAGCTCTTCATTCCTTATGTTATTACCCTCTGTGAAGTAGGGCATTAGCACTCCATGTTGCCCTAATTAGTTTACCAGACCACATACTCCAGATAAATTGTGCTTGCAATTGGCCTGGTGCTTGCTTGTGATTAACATAGCATTCAGATGAAAAACTGAATGTCGTGTGAGCACTGCTCCAAGCTCAGTAAATGTCAGGCAGTCAAGATTATTTGGAAGAAATGGCCAAATGCAAGGAATAAAAGTGTGAGCTGTGGTAAAAGAAGCCTTCTGGAATTTCTCGCCCAAAAGAAGGGGGGATAGAAGCAGAGAGAGTCTAGTGAGAAGCTGTAACTTAAAATATTAATACTGACAAAGAACAGAAGAACAACTCCACTTACTTTATCTCAAGCCATTAGCTTTGATTTAGTGCAGCCAGGGAAGCCTTTCGCTAGTTTCCGTACTATCTTCACACTCTGGCTTAATAGCATTTGTTTAAATGAGGAGTGGACCCTCAAGCAATATTTCTCTTTAAAAGGCAAGTCCCAGCACAGAGTAATAAGTAAACTGGGAACAATATATTTTAAAAGAAGAAATAGATACTGCCAGCTCAATTTAAGGAAATATTTATTACACATAATTTCTCAACTGTTTTCTGAGTGAGCAATATAAAATGATCCCTATGAACAGCAAAATGGAAGGAAGGAAAAAGTCTGCATCAGTACAGGGAGTTTAATCTTCTGTGTGTCTGCTTGTCTTTCCAAATGATGTCTTTACTTACATGAACTAAAGGCATCTACCCTGGGTGTCTCAGAAATTTTAGTCCCCAAAAGACCTTCTTTTTAACACTAGCATGCACCTAACACTAGCATGCATCCTCCCTTTCATGTTTTGCTTTCTAATAATTGACCACAAGCTCCACAACTTTAAGGGAAGGAAAAGGATGCTAGTCTTGACTTGGCTTGGCTTGGCAATTGAGCCCCTCCCCAAATGTTTTTCATCCCCTTGAGTTGCAGGTGTGATGACACTTGGCAGAGTGGAAATGGTGTTGCTCTGTTTTGTGCTCACGTTGCTACTTTAGTCCCAAGTGAGAGCATCTCGTTTGGTGTAACTTATTAAAACCCACATCACCAGTTCCTTGCGGTTCATAGTTTCTTGTAACTGAGTTTGCTGCTGTTGGTCTCCTCTGACAGGCAGGTAGGCCGAGTGTGAAACCTGGGCTTAAAACATGTGCATCACATAAAAGTAACATAGTTCAACAGCCTCAAAATAACTGCACTTTTTTTCTTTGTATAAACATATAAAATTGATATTGAGTTTCCAGGGCACCATTTTCTCTGTAGCTAAAAATACAAATCAGTGCACCACATTTTGGCAGATTTATCTCAGCAAATTTGTGAAATGTTTCCTAGTGAGTGTCACAAATAATTATTTCATTTAGAATGTGGCACCCCATTGAACCAAAAAGCACTGCTGTGGAAGGAAGATGTCGCTCCCTCCCCTCTTTCAAATGTCTTGCTGACTTCTTGCTTTCCCGTTGCTATGAGCCTGGTAATCCCTTTGCAGACCCAGACACAGATATTTTACAACTGCGTTATTAAATTAGCTTAGTACTTCCTTTCTCTTAGCTCCATGGAATTATGATGGAGTGCTCTACATCTTGTTTCTTTTTGTATTACTTTTATTAGTCACAAGAACATAATTGAACTGATAGACACAGTTTCATAGAAATTGATACAATTTATTTTTTTAATCCAGTTACCTGTGGCTTTAAATTTTATTGGTTTTGTTAATACAATCAAACACCATGTTTGCTTTGCTTATTAGAGAGTGGTTGCTAGCCTTAAAGCAGATGATTTCAGTTATTCTGCTCGCCTGTTTTATTTCCTGTGGACTTGCTCATATTTTTTTCATCTCTCTCTTTTATGGGAAGACTTTCCAGTGAGTGTATCTTTCTTAGCTTAGTTCTTGGCCAAAGAACTTGTACAAATTGCACAAGTATGGACAAAGACTGGTCCAAGTCTGCAGTACTGGGAATATAGTGGACAGAGTGGTGATAAGTTCATCAATATCTGAATCTAGAAAACTATGATTCCCACCAATATGCAGTGGGACAGGTAATCCCTGTGGCTGGGAGGACAACGGGAGGGTCATTGGTGACTCACCTTTCGCTGTTGACAGGACAGCATTGCATGGTCATGCAGCATGTGGAAAAGGGTAGATGATTCTTTTAATGACTTGCTAAATCATAAATAGAATTGGTCTCAGGCTGTGTTCTTCAAGGCATTGTTAATTCAGTTCTTACTGGTCAATCCAGTACCTCCAAAGAGTGCCAGACAGAGCAGTAAAACCGCAGGTCACTGCTCAGGGGGATGATTGCTGGGACGAAGGATTTCTTCATGATCACTGCTGCCCATCTGTGCTCCTAACTGCTTGCAGGGGCTCTGCTCCTGGGAAGGAGCTGGGGGGCGAGAGAATAGTAAGCGATCTGCAAGTGATAGCAATTGGTTACACAGAGTGATGACCAGAGAGGTCACGTACTACTTTGTTGTCTCCTTAGGCCAAATAATATGTCTAGCAGAGAGGCTGCAATGAGGACATTAGCAAAAGCTTGGTAAAGGTGCATAGGATCCTTCTGGGATGGAGGTGTAAAGGTGGATTTCACCTTCCTCCTTTCTCTTACAAAAAATGCTATTCCTGTGGAGATTGGCACTGAGTCATTTAAATAAGGAAACAGAAAGTTGTGCATGGAAGGGAGCATTCTTCGGGGGGTATTTGAAGCATTTTATATAATGGATCTATCAAGCAACCAACTGAAAATGAAAGGGAAAAGAAAATAAAAATGTTCACATAGATTGCCCCTGGTATCGCAGAGGAACAGCAGTCATTACGTTGGACATGCTATAAATGCATAACAGAAAACATCCCCTGTGCCTAAAGATCCTATGATCTAAGACAAATGAGGATATAAGGGAAAGCCGGAGCATTGCTGCTGGCAGGACGGGCTGCCGCCCAGCCAGGGTGGTTTCCTGGTCAGCTGGAGGTGCGGGGGATGTTTTGTAGGACGGGGGAATTTCAGGAAGAATTTGAAGGAGGACAAATGACATAGTTTTGCAAATACATATGGGAGGTGCAGCACAGGAGGAGCCAGGGCTCTCTTGACTTCTACTGGGTGAAAGGTCATAGAAGACACTTGATGTATGTATCTCACAAATGCTAGACTCTTAGGGAAATGTAAGAGGACAGCACTTGAGCCAGCAATGACACTGGTGGGAGGGAAGTGGAAACACAAGGCTGAAATGAGGATAAAGGGTAACCTTGTGTTAGGGTTGCCAGAACCAGAAGAAAAAAAAAAATGTGCTTTTTGAGGAAGAAAGAACCAGAGCTCTTTCAGCACCCAGGACGCTCCAAAAGACCCTTCGACACACTTGTGAACAAGGACTTGATAGCGAGTGAGCTGGTGTGCAGGCTGGAGCCAGCCCTTCACCGCCTGTGCAAGAGGTGGACCAGGTTATATGCCACATCCCTCTGATGTGTGTTACCTAAAAGCACTGAGCTGGCTAGTGGTCCTGCTGGGCTGTAGCACCAGGTGGATTAGCAGTGTGCTTAGTATTGGCTTGTTTTATCCGATCGTATTGTCGTTTGCACTATGGAGAATGTGGGTGGCAGATCAGATGGGAGGGGTTTTGCGATAACGTGTTTCAAATTAGTCTTTAGAAATTAAGACTTGCATTTTGTACTCCTTAACTCAAAGCTTCTTCCCTCCCCAGTACTGTGCCTTCCTGGGCAAAGTAGAGACTGAATTTCACTGTTACGCTGTCGTATACATTTTATCATCGTTCAGGTGATACCATAACATGGGGAAGTTCCATGAGTAACCAGAGCCTAGGCAGCACAGGCAGTGCTTATTTAAGCTGTGAGTTACTCAGTGTTTATCTTTTATCTTCCCAACAAGTTTAATGAAAAATGACTTCGTATTCTTTAGAGGGCTAAAGTTGGTTGGGACTACATAATTACCTGCTTTTTTGCCAAAAAAATAGTAACTGAGAATGAAAAATTTGGGACTGAACAGTGCAGCCAAAACTCCTGGTTGGATCTGAGAAGAGCTACTTGTAAGGGCTCTGCTGGTGCTTCGGGATTTCAGTCTGAGTCCTTGTGCCCCGAGACACATCGCTTCTTTTCCTACTGAGCATCCATGCGAGTTTGCATCCTGAGAGTCTGTGATCATGGTGCAAGAAGGGAAATGAAAGCTATCCCAGAGAAGGGGAGGTGGGCACTGGAGGCTTATTTCTGAATGGAAATTTTTTTGCTGTGACCAAAAAGTGTTGCAATGGAAAATTGTCAGGTTTTTAATCATGGTCCTTTTTATTGCAAAGGGAACACTATATGTACCATGTACAAAGTGTTTTGTAATAAAAGATGTCATTTAAAAAGTCAGACTTCATTTATTATGAGGACATAATGCTGGATCAGAAATTGGACATATGATATACCTGGCAAATAAGAATGAGTTTATATGAGTACAATTAATGCAGGAAGGAACTTGTTATCAGGCACTCGCTGTTTGGATGTCCCCCCATCCCATCGTTTAGAAGAATGTATTCAAAAAGCATTTTGGCAATGGAAGGGAGAGCAATTCAATGATAAAGTGAGACACATGAGAGAGGAAGAGATTTCTGAGCATAGTGGATTTAAATAGTAAACCACAGTGTGCCAGTAGCAGTCAGATTTTTAACACTGAATATAATAGCAATATGGCTCTTCTCTGTCAGAGCTGTTTTTATATCAAGAACATTCAGTTCTTTGGAGGGGTACAGATTACAATTAAAGCATTTAGTTTCCATCTTGAGTCCCCTTGAGTTTTGTTTCTCATCGCACACAACAGTGTGAATGAATTGGATGTCATCACTGTTTGTGCCTGTGTGCGTCCACAGAACTGTGCTGGAAAAAGCTGCTTAAACTTG
Organism: Balaeniceps rex; assembly: GCA_013401315.1. Lineage (NCBI taxonomy): Eukaryota > Metazoa > Chordata > Aves > Pelecaniformes > Balaenicipitidae > Balaeniceps > Balaeniceps rex. The sequence continues at coordinate 43,905 of VYZW01039482.1, read as the reverse complement.
TTCGCTGCTGATGTCCTCTGGAACATGATAATTGAAATACAGGTATGGTAGGTGTGGTACAGAAAATCTGACACTATAACAGCAAGGCTGCTCTTAAAATAGCTACCAGAGCAGGGGACATTCAGCTGAAGTAAAATATTACACACCAATTTGTGTGCTTTCTGAAGAACTAGAAATAGGACTTGCTATTACAGGCCAGCACATTCTAGAAAGAAATCCTGGCTACGTTGACCAGTCTCTTCATATCAATTCATTCTTTCTTCATGTCAATTGACATTCTTGCATTTCTTCAAATTTCTGGTGCAAATTATGCCATGCCATAAAGAAAATAATCCTCAAAAAAAGGTTTACTTTTCTTCCAGAAGAAAATAGAATTCCAGCATTCTGGAACTTTGGCCACAGCTTGACACAAATTTTAGAGTGATAAAATGTTAGAGGAAGCAAAGACTACTTTATGGCCCACATACTATATGGCCCATATGGCACCAGTTCTGGTAATTTGCTCTGGTTCCAGTTGGCTGGAATGAAACAGTGACCATGGAGACCATGTAGCTTTGGTAAGTTGTCCAACCAACAGTGTTTAGAATTAAAAAACAAAACAAACCAAACAAACAAACAAAAGAACCGAAGAAAACAGTCACTTCACTAGAAAATAACTAAATGATGGAATTGATTATTTAGGAATAGCACAGAGTTTTGAGCCAGAATGTAACTGGGTCAGAGGGGAGAAATAGTGTCTCGTCGTTTGGACATTAGACCATTGGAAGAATGAATGGATGGAATGGATGATATTGTAAGGTCTATTGGATGGGAGGTGTCTGGAAGCATCTGTAGTCCTGCTGCAATAATGGTACAAATGGATTTTTGGACCCCAAGATAGGGACATGAATTGTTTTAGAAAAAAGGACAGCACACAAACACACATAGGCCCACTGTGTTGTCCTTTCCAAAGAGATTTGCTCAGTAGAGTGATGGGTCTATAGCTCAAACTTTCTGCAGTTTGTGGTTAGGCAGCTTGACTTCTCAGCAGAACCGTAGTTGGAAAAACGCAGCAGAATCTGTACTACACTAGAGGAAGAAGTCTGTGCAGATCCAGAAGACAAACCCAGGCACCTTAAGACGTGGAACTGCTCATGTGTTTCTACCTCACTGAAAGAGAGAATATAACCTAAAACCCACCAAAATAGACAGCTTTGAAGGATAGTTTGCTTTTATCTGGGCTAAGCCACTTCACTGAAGAAAAAAGTCAAATGAGAGCTTTGGCAAAAAGAGCCACTTAAAAATACGGCCTGTGTGAGAGAGAGGAAGAGAGCTGCCCTGCACAACGTGGACGTAACAACCATCCTGCTCTCATGCCTCTTCTCACACTGGGCAGTGGAGAGCTTTGGGGTGACCTCCACAGGGCACAATGCAGAGTCCATGGCAGTGGGAAAGGAAGGGAAAAGTTGGGTTTAACCTTCAGCAGTGCCCACTAATTCCTGCCTGTTTACATTTGCCAGGCAGACTGATGGGAAGGAAATCTCCTGTGTGCGTGTTAGTCAGGAGTAGCTTCAGTCAAGTCTCTGGTTTGAAAACAAGACAGTGATGTCAAGTTGGTGTATCTCATGAAGTAATTAAGTCCCAGTTGCAGTCATCCTTAGTCAGATATTGTGTAATGGTCCCATGCACTGTGAAAACACTCACCAGAATCAACAATGCTAAACATTATTTACTGTGGTGAGTGTGGCAGGCAAAAGCCACTCCTTCAAAGTAATAAATCACATGACATTTAGCTACCTTTATCTTGGCAAGAAGCCATCAAGGCTTCAGGCTTTCGTGATGTATAAGTTGCTTTTGAAGTGCTTTTGCATTAGGAAGAGTGGGTCTGCAAATGAGGCACAATGAAATTCTGCATTTGTTGTATCTCATGACAGGCAGATTAAATGTATCCGGGCTGCAAAGCAACCGATCTTTAGTTTTTATCTGTATATTTCATCTGTGGTTTTTGCTTTCTTCAGACCCACTTTTGTCTTCCCAGTGTCTTAAGTTTTTTACCCTCATTACCCACCTGCAACTCCAACTCTGTTTTCCAAGAACGGTAGAAGGCTTAGATCTACTGGGACATGGTAAGGGAATTTATGCTTTTTCCCCCACATAGTGCTACGTTGGCGCAGCATGCAATGACATAGTCGTGTTCCAATTGGGCTCCATTGGCTTCAGAGCGGCACAGATATGAAGTGAAAGACTGTAGCCGTGCAGAGCTTTGGCGGTGCAGGGACAGGGCAACATCACCCTGCAACAGTAGAAATGCAGCAGCATTCCTGCTGTCTTTTATGTTTGATTGAATGTCAGATATGTGATGGGACTTGTCATTCTTTTCTGGATGGCCCCACTAAAAAAAAAGGCTGTAGCTGATGCATAGTCAATAACATTAGGTAGGAGATCAGGAGACCGGAGCTCAAGATCTTTATAAAGTTTGGGGTGACAAACGTGCTGGAGCACATCTTCAGTAAACTTTTGCTGGGAGAAATCAAATGTTAAAAGCATGCAAGAAGCAAGGGCACCTGGTACTGTTGTGTGACTGCTTTAGGGTATGTGCTTGCCATAAACCTGGGTGAGAGTCGCTTCAGTAATTGTTATTCAGCACAAAAATTTGAAATGTACTTGGACTGCAGGTAGTCTGACCTGTAGAGGGAACCATATCTCATGACGTGCTGTGCGTTCCCTTGGGTGGGAGGCAGGAAGGAGCGGGGTGCATCCCGTATTTCACTGTCACATCATCTTCCTGCCCTGCTAGTGTAACCAAGAATCAGCTGCAGAATTTCCTTTATGCTCAGTTAAAGAATTATTGACCATGGCCTAAGTGATTTTTGCTGAAGAAACATCATAGTATGAACTGTTGGCACCAAAGCTTTAAACTCCTGTGCGGTGTTGGAAGTGCCTCCAAGTGGCCATTGATGGATTTGGCCCTCTGTTTATTGTTGCTAATCACAAAAGCATTTTTTCCCTGATAGAGAGACCTCAATTTCAGACAAATCATCTCCACAGTAATTGGTGATAAATCATCTCCACAGTAGCTGGATTTCCCTAATAGCAAAATGTAGTATTTTTACTCTCAAGTTGTTTTCTTTCAGTCAACTCAACTGAAATAGCTTTTTTAGTACCAAAAGCAAAAAAGCATTTTTAAGAACGTTTTATGAAAAGTCAAACATTCAGATGAGAAAGCTCAGAATTAAGGATGCACATGAACCTTCAGGTCAACTCCTTGCTTGCACTGTCTCTGGTCTTTGATAAATTTTCACTTATTGCCTTCTCCACTTGCTCTCACGCTGTTCTGTGGGGGTTTACACAGTATTTCTTTCCACTCCCCACGTTCAGTGTGTGGCCTTGAAAACTGACTTTTTACTAACTATCCAAATGCAGCATTGAATAAGTGTCACTTATTGCATTTCTCTAGTGCTTTCAATATTATTTCTAAAGCTTTTATGGATATAAATGAACATGTAACACTTTTCAGAGTAGCAGGTGACATTGCTGTTTTACACTGGGGGAACTGAAGCCCAGAAAGGTCAAGTCTAAAATTCTAAAATTGTAGGAAATGTCACCCAGGCTGGGGTTTCTAGACTGAAATGTAGAGATCTTTTTTGAGTTTTCTTCTTCTTTTTTTTTTTTTTTAAGCCATCTTAGCATTTAAAACACAGCTATAATTGATCTCAGCTGCAGCTGATGGCACTCAATCTGACTGCAAGTGCCCAAGCCCAGGCAGCTGGAAACCAGGAGTGCTCCCATGTGAGATGAGTGCTTGCCGAATATTGCGGAGGAGTTCTGGGTCAGAGGATGAGCAGATTTCCATTCTCAGGGGTGGCACTTCAGGACTGAGCTGTGAGATAATTTTTCCTTCTGTTCTCCTCCTCATTCAGTATGTCCTGTGGTTAGGCACAAGGCAGATTTTCCGTGTGGGCAAAAGGTTTTGTCACATTTATTTACATTTGGGAACTATTAATTTGGGGTTTTGTTTTTAAAGAAGTATGGTTTTTTTCTTTATTTATCTTCAAATCAATTTTGAACTGAATCTTTTTGAGTTTAAGGGATTTGTAAATGTAGGTGCAAAACATTTCTGATTTTCTCGCTTCATGCCAGACAGATGAAATTACATTTGCTTGCTGTATTATATGCTGGAGTAAAAGCGTCTTTGGGAGTACCAGTCTATTCATTTCTTCATAAAATTAATCAATAAAAGTTGTTCTAGATAGGCTTATTTCTTTCAGTTTCCCAGGAATTTCCTGTTCTTTCCTCCATGCTATCTGACACAAGTCACACTAAAAATCAAAGACAGACCCCAAAGCAATAGGGAAGCTGCAGTCACAGAGGTACAACAACAATTAAAACCAGGCTCATTGCAGATGGGGAAGGAGACAAACACAGCCATGGAGAAAAACAACACTTCCTACACGCCAGAAACGACACGTCAGGCAAACCTTTAGGTTGTATTTCTCAAAGGTTATTTTAAAAGGCTGTGATCCATTACTTTTGAATGCAATCATCAAAACTCATTTGAGGGTTTAGTTGAAGATCAAAATCCTGCATAAAACACTTACCCTCAATAGGTGAAGTTATTGGGAGTAGGTCTGGCAGGGTCTCTGAACTTTATTTATCCATGTCGCAAAATTTAAATAGTAATAGATGTTGTGGGCAAATCTCGTAAATCAGGTATGCACTGGCATGTGCACACACACTGGGGGGTACGAGCGCGTGGGTATGCGCAGATATTTGCTGTTACTGATTTTTAGTG
>VYZW01039482.1:23932-37531 GCA_013401315.1 Balaeniceps rex | reverse complement strand
GTTCTAAATATAGTATGAGAGAAAGGGAAGTTTAATTCCTCCGTGAGATCTCTTGAGACTTAACATTGTATTTTTGAAACACCATTGTTTGCCTTGACACTGTGAAGGTAACCAGTTTTTTTAAAGGGGCATTTGCTTGCTTAGAAGAAATGCAGTTGACCTTGATACCTCAGTGGCTTTGGTAGGAAAGGATGGTCAGACGCTAAAGTGATGGCTGACATAGGAAGCAAAGGCAGTGCATAAAGATAAAATTTCGTATTTTCTAGCATTCTCATACAAGTAAAGAAGCAATGTTGAAGTGAATGGTCTGCAAAGAGCAGGTGAAGAGTCAGTGTGACCAAGTTGTAAAGGAATACAAAACTGGTCATCGTGGTTGACCTTTCTGAGTTAGAACAGCATCAAGAGGCTCAACAAGGCTGCATTTCTACCACACTGCATATTGCACATGATGCAGGATGAGAGACCTTTCCCTGAAGAATTTACAATCTCAAATGATCGGCTAAAAGGTGGGACTGATGCAGTATTTGTCTTTCCATTTGACAAGGAGCTTTACCACAAAGGGTAAAACAACGTGTCCAGAGTAAGAATGGGGCAGGGCTGGAAAATGACCAGATTTGTTGAGATTCAGTTCATTGCTTTGTTGCCATAAGGTAATCCGTCTTCCTCTTTGACTTTTGCTGTGCATTTAATCAGGTGCTGAGTGAATATCTTACTTTGAAAATCCAAACTAATAATGGACATAAAAATCATGGTAAATGATAAGATGCAATAAGACAAGTCATATCTTCCCTAATGACAGCATAATGAACTGAATTTAAAATGAAATCCTATCATGAACAGTCACGGCCCATTAGACAATGAAATTTCTTGTTAAACTGACTTTTTAAAAGCACTTTGCAAAAAGTCAAAATGAAACAAAATTACACAATATTGTTGGAAGCCACTTGCAGCCAGATCCTAGTAATCTTTCGGGGTAAAAACCAACCTGCTTCAGTGAGTATTTTGCTTGAGCAAGGACATAACCTCTAAATATGTCAACTGTGAATTACATGTCATCGAAATAATTTCAGCAAGATTTAACAGCTAATATCACCATTTATTGTCTATAATAGTGTACTCATCAAGAACAGACAGGAAAAAAAAAAGAGAGGAAGGGTTTCTTTGCTTTTGGTGATTGCTGCTTTACATGGATCACGTAGAACAGGGAGAAACACGAGGTCCCCAGATGTAAAACATTACATGTTTTGAAGAAACCATTTCAGGAACAGCAAGCGGGGAGATTTCCCAAAGACAACCAAAAAGAGGTACAGGGAATGGAAATGACTGGGGAGATGCTTGTTTTTGTTGGTAAGTGTTCCACAATAACCCTTTTATAGATCCCTGTTCTGTTGCCATTGTCAGCTTCAAAGCAAATTAAATGCAGCTTTTTCATCAACAATGATTATTGCAAACTAGACTTGGCATGAAAATTTAAATCATAAAAAAATAGTAACTGTAAAGGTCCAGTTCTCATGGAGGACTGGGAGGATGTAGGTTCCTGTTGCTCATCATCCCTTTGGAATCATCCACCTGAAGGTGCTTTGAAAATGGGGCCACAAACTCCTGAGTCACCCAAGCACTTTTAAAAAATGTACCCCTCATATTTTCTTTATTTACAATCTGCATGTTCCATGTTATTTTGACCTCTTCTATACTAGCTATTAACAGCATTTTAGCCGTGAGAGAAATAATTTCAATACCTTTTAAAAAAGTTTCTTTTGCTTCTTTTGAAGAAAAAGGTGCACTGCAAATGCAAGATTATTGTCCCAGCAGTATTTACAAAAATAACAGATATACAAAGAAAGTGTATTACATTATTGTAGGAATGTGGGGTTCTTTCTTTTTTTTCTTTTTCTTTTTCTTTTTTTTTTTTTTTGGTCTTTTTAAGAAGGAGCATCTGTTCTACAGTCATTTCTATGCTTGGGTAATTCATCTAACGATTACATGGATGTTGGCTGGAAGACAACACAGTACATTGTAGAGGAAGCTGTAAAGAGGCTAGTAAACACAGGCTTATGTAGTTTTAAAGGAGGCAAAAAGAAGAAAATATACTGTTCTGAATGATACACAATGCTGGATATCATCCGTCTGCATTTCTGAAAGAGCTGCATGTTTAGTTGCTGTCATTATTCCCAGCAGGAGCTATCACACCTTTTTTTGAAATCTGACCATTAGAGATTATTTTGATCCATCCTTGAGTGTGAACATAAAAGCTAGAGTAAATTGTTTCATCAATACTAGTTTACAGTTTTAGTCCAAAGATGTCTAGGGTGCTTGCATACAGGGAGTAGCTCTGAATAGAAGGTAATTGTGTATCTTATTCAATGTACGTATCTGGCATACGCTATTGAGAATTGATATTTGGGGGAGGAAAAGTGAAATGGAGAGGATGCTGCCTGGAAGACTTACGAGATTTTAAAGAATTGGTTAAATTTTAACTTGCTTCATTTGGACTGAGATAAAATGGGACAGATAGGTTTATTCTCATTTTACTGTGATGAAAAAAGACGTTGATTCAGGTGTCACTTTCCATGCTAATCTGCTGCCTTTACTTTTGTTGTTCTTGGTTTACAGCAAAGGAAAGAGAATGGGGGCTGTAGTGTTTGCGTCAGCTGGTAACGCAGGCTTGTAGTCAAAAATCATTTTGCTGGTCAACCAAAGCATTTGCCAGTAAATTATCAAATGCCTGGTTCTTTTGACCCTGAAACTAGTTATTCAACTACTGTAGCAAGAGCTACGGAGCAACGAAAGAGCACGTTGTCCTTTCATTTTGCTATCCCATATGGTTAAGCAAAAAATAACTGGTTTCCACCTTCAGCAGATCATAGGAAATAACAAGCCGGTACTGAAATAAAGCTCCCCAGTAGGGCTAAGGATACAGTACCAATGTGATAATAAAAATACACTAAGCATGTTAAACAAAAGCAAGCTCCGCTTTGGCAGGAGTCCTAGAAGTAGTGAACTGAGCTAGATCAGCCTTGGCTAAAAGACCGAATGGAGTCAGCAATATTTAGCATAAATAAAACTCCCCGCTGTAATTCCAGTTGCAGTCTTGGAGCTTTTAAAACTCTGCCTGTCCTTCAAGCATTTTCGTGCTCACAGGATGAATTTCACCAAGAAACACTAAGCTTTTAAAACAAAGAACAAAAAGGCAAATAAAAACCAGTGCATAAAAGCCTTTTAACCTGGTGAAATTTTAGTTGCGTATTATGGGTTAAGTGGAGGGAAATGAACGAAGGAACCACACTGGCATTCTTGAATGGCAATGTTGTACGTGAAAGGAAAATAAGTCACAATTAAGAGGCAATCCTCATTGTATTTCTACAAGTAGTCCCTTGCATAACATTAAGCAGAAGGGGCTGAAGCTCAGACTAGCGTTCTTAGACCAAGCTATTTGGATCAGTTGAATCCCAGTGCCGCTTCAGTGTGCTTCATTCATTAAACATAAACCAGAAATAAAAGTATAGCTCTGTGTGCATATGTGCATGCTTTGGACTAATGCGTTAATGACTGCAGAGCACTATTGAAGGAAGCAGGCAAAAAAAAATCTCGCAATAACACACCAGCTGTCATACCAGGTAACATGGCACAATCATTTCAAAGCAGTTCCTTGGAAGTTTCCATCACTTAGACATAGCCATTGGTGATGCATAAGGAAACTCCAGATCCCCAGGATGATGTTAGTGATTTTGTTCTCTGATAGTTGCGTCCCTGACAGAGGGTGAAGAGGTAGGGGTTGTTAGTGGGAAGGGATGACTTTTTCTCAGGGATGTGTGAATCGGTCATCAAGACTGGCAGGGTATGGAGAGGAGTGCCACAAATGTCTGATTGCGCTTGGTGGAATGGGAGTAACGAAGTGATGCTCACAGAAGAGAAATTGGAAAATTTGTTTTGATGGGCTGAATTGTGTAGAAACTTGATTGAGGAGGAATAACAGCTGGATTTGCGAGAGACCACTTTGGAAGTAATGGGGTTTGTGTGTAGAGCTAAACAACTGGTAATATTTTGTATCTGAAAGCATGTGCAGTCAGCTTTTGAAAATGGAGAAGAAATGTCAACGAAGTCAAAGCTACTATTCCTACTGCAATAGCTGCGAGGGTGACATGGGGTCCCATAACTGGGATAAGTGAAGAAGGAATTAGCAGGCCAGCCGGAAATGATTCAGGCAGCTGTCTCATCCCTTCCCCTGCAGTAAGTCGTGCGGGGAGTGTCGCTTCCCTTATTTCCAACCGTAGAAATCTCAGTAGGCAGCAAAATTTCAGTGAAGAAGAGATGACAGCTCGGGGAATGGAGTTCATAATGGAAGCAATGAAGCAACCTTATCTTCGTGACATATTTGTGCTCCCATAATATATCTCTGCTATTTTATTTTATCTACATTAGTGAAAAATAGTGTCAAATTTATTTTTAAGCTAGTTCCTGAAAGAAAAAATACATGTGTGATTGTTGGGTTTTTTTCCTCTCTAGTTACCAGCTGGCAACTTTTGAAATAGAGATAGAAAGTAAATTATATTCCCACAATCTAATTGTAACAATTGGCTTCAGATTAAGAAGGAGAGACTCAGATTAGTCCCCGAGGAAAAGGCAGGCTGAACTCCAGCACCATACGCTTGTTCTGTGGGAGTCGTTTGCTGGGAAGTGTGTTTGCCTCCGGACTGGTTTCAGGAGAGATTGCTGCTTACCTGCAGAGGTCACACCTGGGGGCAGAGGAGGAGTGAAGGGGAAGGAGGAAGGGAGGAATAGCGTTGCTGCTAACAGGGAGCATGGGGCTCAGAGGAGAAAAGACACAAATCTGTAGGGAACCAGATTTATGGGTTCTGCTGCTCAAGGAACATCGACTTGTGGGATAACACCCCAGAGTACACCTCTGGCTGTTTGTTTCTCCTATGGAGTAGGTGAAAACAGAGATTTCACTAGAGCCCAGCACGGTGCTACTGATCCAACTCTGCATGTGCATCAAATTTTTTCAGGTTACTACTCCATAGCCAAATTGGTCAAAGCTAAGGGCCTTGAGTTAGCCTCAATTTAAGCCTTAACTCCTATTTTGGCACATAGTGAACTGACTTTTTGGGGATCTGAACATCCAAATTCCACCCAAGTCAATGGAGATGATCAGTGTATTTGAAATGTGGGTCCTATTTGTATCGAAACATGGCTTTGGTAGTCTAACTTGATGGCAACAGAGTTTAAAAATATGCACCGTGTGCACTTCCCTTCAGGCCTCATGCTGGTATTTCTCATTTCCCATGGCTGTGCCCTGCCATGGCAATGAAAAGTACGCTGGTCCCTATTTTAGCTTTTGCTTCGCAGCTGAATTAGGGCTGAACCTGCAGAGGTACGGGGCGACGAGCACGGAGATCCTCTCGCCCTTTGCACTGTAATGTTTGCTAGGTCCTGCCACAAACCCCCAGACCTACCTTTGTGTTCCCAGCAAGTCGCAGGAGCAACATGAAATTCTGTTTCATCAAGGTGCAGTGTCCGGTACGCCTCCGGCTCCCCTGCCTCTTTCGTTACCCTTTGATGTGTGTCCAGCAAGAGCTTTCACCCCGCAACACAACCACGGAGTGCTTGGTCCTCCGTCAGCGGGAGGGAGGGTCTGAGAGCAGTAAGACAAGAGAGAACAGTCGGATACGAGCACAAGGAAACGAAAAGAAAAATAGTACATCAAAAATAGTGATCGCAGTACATTCCCTATTTATACTGTTTTCCTGGCTCTTGTGCTTGTCTTAAAGCTTTTAGAAAATACAGAATTTTTAAAGGCATGAATGGCAAGTTTTTAATCAAATGCCTACTAACCTGTCCTTTTGATCTAGTCTAACATTGTTTTCTGTAGTATTTATCTGCCAGCATGTCTCTCCATCAAGTTCTGAACTGCTATAAATTGAATTTTACATAGTTCCTTCGCAAGGCTATTTCATAGTGCAATATCTAAGACAGAAACCTTTTTGCCATCTCCCTACCTAAATTTGACCAAAATGTTTTTTTCAAGTTTCTCCTGTTACTCTGAATTTATATTAAGTTTTACATTTGATTAATTTTTTCAGCGCTAAAAAATTGCCCCTGCTGGGGAGAATTTTATTTTTACTTTCTCTTAATCATTCCTTATACATGTACTTCATTTCCATGAAAATGTACCTATGCTTTACTAAAAAGGACTATTTATTATCTTTTGCTAGAACTTATGGAGAAAGGTAAGTGTCTCACATGAGCCCTTTCCTGGTAATTCTGAAGTGGATTTTTAACATCAGGATGGAAGTAGATTCCTAATAAAAAAAATCCCTCCATCCTCAGCCTGCAAATGGTTAGGAACTAAAATGTTTACATGCCTGTTATTGCCATCACTTATACAATCTTATTCTACAGTGCTGGGACCACCACTCTATAAATTTCAATTATACTATTAGCAATAGCTCTTCAGTGCAGTAATTGGTACACTCACTTTATCTAATGGAGTATTTTTCCTCTAATTGACTTCAAATTTATCATATAAATGTCAAAGCCAAATTTTCCTATAATAACCTATTATCTCTGCTGTTCTAGCTCACTGCACTCACGAGAAACAAAGCAATAATAATCTTTTGGGATAATGAAGGACAGCAGCTTAATTCACAAAGTGCTGAAAAGAATGACAGCTACTTCTTACCTGTCAAAACCAGAAACTTTTAATATATTCATTTAATTAGACTACAGGTCCCATTCACATGATATTTTTCCTCTTACTATAATATAAGGATGAATCCAGCTTTTGCTAAAAAATGAGAATATCTAGTGTTTAGATGATGGACTTCCTATGAACATGTTTTTAGACAAGTATTCCCATTATCAGAGGCTTTCAACTTGCTCTCCTTACTCTATATAGAGTAATCAATTGCAGCACAAGAAATAGGCTATTACACCATGACACAGAAGTGGCAAAGACACAAAGAAAGAAGCTTTTTAATGTGTAAATGAATTTTTGAGAATAAATAAGGGGGGAAAAAGTGGTGCAAGTATACTCATCAATCCCATAGATTTTACGTAGGACCAGCTAAAACTGCCAGAATAGAGATTTATAGTTAATTAATTCTGGAAGTCTAGACTGCTGTATAGAAAGCCATAATAGTGAACTTGAGATGGGTAGTAGAATGGTAAACTTGAACTTGTATCTTTTTAATTTTCTTATCTGTTTGAAGACTTTTGAGGACATTTTTTGTAAGATATGTGGCTTGGGTGCTTCTCGTTCCATCATGAGGCAGAAGGAATACAGTATCAGGGGCTGGGTCGCAACCTCATGAGGTCAAAGAGTTGCCGCAGCAGCTGTTTATGGGATTACTGTTCTTCTGTCACCATCAATTACCAGTATTATTCTCCATCACTGAAAAGCAGTTACCGTTGACGAGTTTGCCTACCCCTCTTCCCTCGAAAGGAGGTACCTGCAGAGAGTAGCTCCCTCCACTCCCCCTTCATATTACCCTCTCGTGTCTCTGAACAATACCTGGATAAAAATCTTTCTGGATTCATTCTTGGAAATGAACAGGTAAGATGTAAACTCTCCCTCCTAAGAAATACAATTACACTACAATTCCGCAAAAATGACCCTAGGGCCGGAGCCCCTCTGCTACGAGGCCAGGCTGAGAGAGTTGGGGCTGTTCAGCCTGGAGAAGAGAAGGCCCCGGGGAGACCTTAGTGCGGCCTTGCAGTGCTTCAAGGGGGCCTAGAGGAAAGATGGGGACAGGCTTTTTAGCAAGGCCTGTGGTGACGGCGCAAGGAGTAATGGTTTTAAACTAAAGGAGGGGAGATTTAGGCTAGATAGAAGGAAGAAATTTTTTACACTGAGGGTGGTGAAGCACTGGAACAGGTTGCCCAGAGAGTTGGTGGAGGCCCCATCCCTAGAAACCTTTAAGGTCAGGTTGGACAGGGCTCTGAGCAACCTGATGTAGTTAAAGATGTCCCTGCTCCCTGCAGGGGGGTTGGACTAGATGACCTCTAAAGGTCCCTTCCAACCCAAAGCATTCCATGATTCTATGATTATAAACCTTTCCGTTTTGCATGTGTCAGGCAACATAGACAAACTGATTTAAGTTCCAGTAAGAGGCTAAATTTTAATGCTGAGATTTTATGTGATGTCTTCTCAATTTGCCCATTAGACATGTGATTAAGATTTTTCTTTGTGATTTTTTTGGACAGAAGTATCATGCACGAACAGAGTAGCAGGATTCAGCAAGCTTGCAGACATGAGCTACACATGGAGAGTAGTCCTGAAATGTCACTTGGACAAAATTTCCAGAAAGAAAAGGGTACAATCATGTGAAATGGTAAGCTATGGTACCCGTCTGTATATGCCATATGGCAAACCTTTACATGGCTTTATCTGAAGCGTAGGAGTTTAACCTACATAAGATGAACTTATTGGCTAAAAATATTTTCTGCTTCTTCAGCTAACAAAAATGTACTAGGTGAAAGCAGTGGATGTTATTTAAATTTTTATGTGGAACGATAGAAGGAGGTAAAGGTTCCTGGAGTGGGCTGGAAGCATATAAAGATTCATCCTGCAGGTGCAACCTTGAACACATAAATGCAATACCTAAAAAATAAAGGATTTAAAAAAAAAAAAAAAGTCTAAGTGTAGCCCTGTTCTACAGAAGTGTGTTCCTGGCAGATTGCACCACTCCTTCCTAGTGTGGGGAAAATGATTTTCCCAGAAAATACAAAGATAAAACCTATCGTTAGCTTGAGAGTTATAATTGCCTCAGATCCACCTCATTGTTCACCACCGTTCTTTTTTTAAAAGCTGGTCTAACAAGAAACACTTTACAAGAAAAACATGTATGTGAGTGTATCAAACCAGCAAAGTCCTCTTGGCACAGATACAACATACCCTGGTGTAACATATCCTTCAAACTTTGAATAAAATAAGGCACGCTTGTTTAATCGCAGTTTTGCTACTATCCTTGTATCTGCGTGAGCAGCAGGGATGACGCTGCCGCACCAATGTAGTCTGCCAGTAACATTTAACAGGGACATAACCTTACAGTATAGGGCCAAGCATGGAGTGCATATGGGGTAACTGCTCACCGATGAACGTTGTCTAGGATTTGCACTTAGGGATGCAAGTATTTACATAACCTGTAGCCTCTTTTCCTTAAGTTTTAGCATAACAATTAATTTAGTGACTTGTGTCTTTCAATGGATACCAGAAGTGTTTCTTTCTTTGTTTCGGTACCCGTACATAATACCTCTCCCCAAACTTCACTTCACCACCTGATCTTGGCAGAAAATCTGAAGAAGGTGCAGAGGCACCATAACTCTGCTGAAGGCTTTGATGGCAGTGACAGGCCACCAGATAGCTTTCTCACTCCTTTGGCATGTGGGTGGCTGAAAATCTGTATCTCCAGTGTTTCAAACACCCTTGGCAGAAGCTACACCCTCACCCATGAGGCTGCCCTGAAATGTAACGGCTCAGGAATATTAGGTCTCTTTCAGTGTACTGAGAGATCTTTACACATTAATTAATGTGGGCTACCTTGGACCAATAGTTTGTGACCTTTGGAGAGTTTGCATTTAATTTAATCCATGAAGCCATTGTATCGATTGGAACAAAAGGGGCAAAAGTCTGAAGTACTGTTCATTTGAGAATGTGCTAACAACTGACTAGCTAACCAAGTCTTTTCTTTGGCAAAACCTGTTAGAAGCAGATGATATTCCCTTTATTGAATGGGCTGCACTACATAACATATATCTTAAACAATTTGGGGTTTGCCTTTTATATTTTTTACTTCCAAAAGTGAATATTTATATCCTAAGGAAGCATAATTAGTTTTTAATATTGATTCTTCTCAAAAGGAAGTCCCAAATAAATGGCCCAAATGGCTTAGGTAATTGCGCACAAAAACAAAGGTAAGTTGAGCCCCAAGAGATATAAGGGTTGTTGAGCCAGTTTCAAACATTTTCAGGAGCTAGATTTTCCCATATCCCCATTATTTTACTGCATAATACAAGTACTGTCACTCTAATGATAGGTGACTATAATATATCTGCAGAATGTTGGCTGAAGAAACATGTTAGACAACTTTAGGGGAAATGTTCATCAACCCAATTTCTTACTATTATAAAAACCAAACTGAAGTGCACATTAATTTTTAAAATGGTAAATGTTGCTAATATTTTTCAAAGTACTTGAAAATACAGAAAGAACACATTCAATGCACTCAACGCATAAACATCTAAAAGTTCAGAGGTTTTATTCAGTTTGGACTTGTCCAAAAAAGTCTGGAAAGTCTGTATGATCTTTTGAGGTCTCCTCCTTCACTTGCCCTTTTCAAAGTCTGGGCTCTTGCAATTTCATTGTTTCATTTTCTTTATACAACCAAAAAGACAGGGGTGGGAGCTGTCCTAGAAACCTTCTCTAGCAATATAAATGATTAGTGGAATTATTAAGGACTTGATGGTCAGCAGAAGAATTTTAGACATGAGGAATGAAAAAAAAAAGTTACAACAGAAAAGGATAGGTGCAGAAGATCAAAAACTTTAGAGGAAAAAAATAATAGAAAAAAGACACAAAAAGGCAAGGAGTGAGGAATTCCTATGAATATGCTTTCTAGCTCCTCCAGTAAATCTCTGTGGTTGTTTATCAACCACTACTGATGTCGATTTGACAGGTGCATAAAAATTTCTGAGATATAAAGTGAGAAATGCAATTTGCTAAGAATTCAACTAAAGAAAAAGGAGTATGCAAAGCCTTGAAAAAGTATAGCGTGGCTGTATAGAATGAATGCATATGGGTTGTGACAAGCATACCCAAGCTAGTGTGTAATTTGTCTCTGAGGTAGGTACCCTGTCCCCACTGTGTCTTCCATTTTACCATTTAACATTTAGATAGTTATGACAAGGTCTCATTGTCATTACTGAGGACAAGTGACATAAAAATCATGAACTGGCCTTTTGGTCATGTGTTGATTTTTACTGTTTCCTTTTGGAGTCCAACCAAAATATAATAATAGTTTAACTATATACAAACTATAGAAAGCATCTGTGTATTCCTCTTTCAAGGACCAGAAATAACATTGCCTAGTAGTAGCCTTGCATTTCTCAAGATCCAAGCATGTGACACAGCCTCAAAATAATTTAACCCCGTGCTAAGAGCAACGTATTTACAACAGAATGAATCAGGGCTTGAATGATCTTACAAATTCTTACGTTCTTACAAATAGGTATGTTTCAGTACAAGGTCCGCTCATAGCTAAGCACATGCTATGCTGCAGTTTGCTGTAGGCTTTTACCTATTCACGTGTCTGTAGCTTCAGATACAACATGGAAATTGTATGCCTAAATCCTTCATGCAGCTTTGGAAATATCAGTTGTCTTTTAGTCTTACTTTGCCAGAGGGCCAAGTGACTTCCATCAGCAGAAAAATGATGGTTCCTCAATTGGCGTGGGTTGAAAAGACAATTTGAATTGACATCTTCTTTCTTTAAAGCTTCAACTGTGTGAAATAATCGTCCCTTTATGGAAAAAAGTCCTGTCTCAAACAAGACAGAAATGAGAACCCCAACTTCCCACATTAAAAAACCCAAAAAACAAAACCAAAAAAACCCCCAACCAAACAAAAAACCCCACCTCTAGAGAATAAATTAGACCTGTTGCAGCTGAGCCATTATGATTTTAGATAAACTTGTTGTTAATGGTAAAGGGCATCACTACTCCTAAGTATAAAACATAAGCAGCCTTTTCACAGAATCACAGAATCATTTGGTTGGAAAAGACCTTTAAGATCATCGAGTCCAACCGTACCTGTCCACTACTAAATCATGTCCCTAAGCGCCCCATCTACCCATCCTTTAAATACCTCCAGGGATGGGGACTCGACCACTTCCCCGGGCAGCCTGTTCCAATACTTGACAACCCTCTCCATGAAGAAGTTTTTCCTAACATCCAATCTAAACCTCCCCTGGCGCAACTTAAGGCCATTTCCTCTCATCCTATCACTTGTTACTTGGAAGAAGAGACCAACACCCACCTCGCTACACCCTCCTCTCAGGTAGTTGTAGAGGGCGATAAGGTCTCCCCTCAGCCTCCTCCAGGCTTTCAGACTGGTTCAAATGACTTCAGCCGATTTTGCTGAATATTTGCCTGGGCAAGTACTGCAACGAGTATATAATATATGGTCACCAAACATATACATCTTATACATCTATCTTTTCATGTCAGCAGGTTCCTCCAGATTGAAGATACTACCTTGTACTTCAATAAGGCACATACACATCTGGGAGACAATGAAAACTTTTCCATTTCTATGCACTGAAGAGGCTGAATTAAATCTAGGCAATTAAAAAAGGAATCCATTAACCCGTTTCCTGTTATTCTGGTTCTGCATGAGTTATTAAATAGAAAATACAGTTTTAGAAAGGATGGCTTACAGGTATCTCTTTATTGCAGACCTTTATGAAGAGTGAAACAGGGAAATGTTTCTCCAGGAAGCTGTGCCAGAGAGGTGTTTTGACTGGCTCCTTTTTATAGTGCTGAAATAAAGCTAGATCAGAGAAGAAATTTCAGTTTCCCAAGGAAAATTTGGAAATACACTTGGTCAGATGTCCAAAGACTAGGTATTACACACAGAGAATATTATCTAATTTACAAAATTGTGTGTGAGTGGAGCTTTCTGAAGAGTGTCAGGCACTTTGGATTATTTGGAAAATTTTACCAGCTTTTGGGAGAGAGGTGAAACTGAAAGGGCTGTGTGATCCTGATAGATCCTGCAACAGTATGTCAGAAAAGGGCTTTAACTCCTGCCTGTTCTCTTCCATCTTCATGTGCAGACGTTTCAACAGCCTGGTTTGCCATCAGCAGTGCTCAGTCAGATTCTCTGGTTTACTGGACATTGCCAGTGCTGGGCTGGTGTCCCTGTTCCTGCTATGGGCCATTCCTGAATAGTTTTGGTTCCAGCTGTTGCCATGTTGATCACCTTGTGGCCTCTCTGTGTTTTGGCAAGAGATTCGATACACACTGAAGACCCTGGGGTGCATTGAAAAGGCGCTCTCCTCCTCCCCCACTCTCCTTCCTCTCTTGGGTCCTGTACTCTGCAATCTTGTGCCTATGAATACGTTTATGTATATAAGTATTTTTCTTTACCAGTGTGAAGAAAATATACTCTTGTGTAAGTATTTGCCACATTGAGCCTTAAATCTGCAGTGTAGTGTTTCCCTGTGCTGTTGAATATTTATCATTCTTTACCCCAGAGATGGTTGTATTTCAGTGAAGAGCTGAGGTGATACATCAAGGCTATGAGTCTTGCCAGAGTTTCACTATATGTGTAGCCCTACTGAATATAACGGGGCAGTAACATAGCTGAACTTGCTCAACGGTGTAAGTATTGACAGGATCAACTCCTGCTTCTACAAATGTTCAAGGACGGAAAGAGTATTATTGATTTGTAGAAAGAGTTGCTGAAGGAAAAAACCATGAAGTATATTAAAATACTTGTAAAAATTGCTTTCCAACTGAATGCTACAGTAGTGCCTGAAAATTTTTTGAAACTGAAATAGTGTTTACTACCCAGTGCAGTGATGAGCAGTAAGAGGCATT
>VYZW01039482.1:1953-18624 GCA_013401315.1 Balaeniceps rex | reverse complement strand
GAGTGGCATGATAAAGTGGGCTACTTTGATTGAATATAAACAGGATCTGGACAGTTCAATAAAAGTTCTTTGCATGTTTAATTCCTAGCTGTCATGGTATCAGCAAAAAGCATATAAGAAGATTTAAGATGATCTTGGTTCACTTCTTTTAGCTCACCTAAATGCAGTCCACTAATGGATTTATGTTTTATGCATATTAATTGTGCTGCATGCTATTTTTGTGTGGCAAGAAAATTAGAATTGGAATGAAAATAATTTTAGCCATATTTTTGCATTATAAGGGGTTTCACCCTGTACAGAGGGCCCAGATGAGCTCTGGATGTAACTGAAATGATAACTAAACTCTTCAAAACCAGGTCAATTTGCTGAGGTTATCATTGTATCAATTATTTCATGTATATGTGGAGGATGCAAAATTAACTTGCTCTCTGTATATCAGACTATTTATGTCTATAGCCTCTGAGTAGAGAACCTGGTGAGTCTAAAGTTCACATCTTCCTTCATACAATTTAAATTTACTTTCCATTAATATAAGAAAGAAGAACATCAACTCAGTATCCCAGACAGTTACCCATGGATGGATTTCTTTTTTAAGAAGACGTATACAAAATATGCTAAAATGGGTACTTTAAACTTCTCCATTTGAGAGCTCCAGCTCTAGAGTTTCTTTGAAGATACAGCCTGTGCTATTACCATGGTGTATTTTGTTTGGAACTTTATTTGGCACCATTTTTGAGTTACCTTTCAACAACAGCTGATGGTCACTTCTAGATCTTTGCATGGGTGTGTTTGCTTTATCCTTAATGGGAGCTGGACTTGTTTTTGTTAACATTTTCTATTTATTAAGAGTGAGGGAGGCTGGCATCAGTCAGCAAATGTACAACCTCTCAAGTAACATGCACACAGCGACAATTCAAAACTTAACTAGTCTGTCTGCAGTTGCGGCTTAATGAGAGGTTACAGCTGCATGGGAAGGGGTCAGGTTAAATGACCATGTTAGTCTTCTCATTTCCTTGTGAGACGCACAGACCGTACCCTATGTTTTACTTGTTATCTAGGCAGTATGGCATGATATGGATGCAAATACTGGTTCAGTGGGAAGTAGTAAGCGATACACTTGCAAGTAGTCTTAGAATGCTGCTGGACCCTGAAACCAAAGAAACAAGCACCTGTGTATGGTTATCTTTCTACTAGTTGTATATCTGTTTCTCTAAGCTCTTGGGGCATATGCTATCACCAAGGAGAAATGTCCAAGGTACAGAAATATAAAATTTCTGCATCCTATTCTCATTTGATTTCTCCTTCACTAACAGTAAAACCTGGACATTTGCAAATCCAACTCCCTGTTTATAGAGTTGGATTTCAACCTGGTAGATTGACTCCTTCTAAATGCTGCACCATCGGGGCTTAATTATAAAATAATTGCAACGGGTGCATTGTTTGATCTGTCATGCATACCGTTTTCACTATTTTATGTCCTTTTGAGAGTTTAAGTACTTGAGTCTGATGAAAATGAACAAAAGCAATAGGACTTGAAACACATTTTTATTCTCCTTTCAACTTAGCTCTTTTTTTTAAGGCAACAAACAAAGTTCCCAATTGATTAGAAGCAAATTTGAAAAGTCAGTTTAAAGATAAGCTGCCTTTCTTCTTACCTTTAATTTGGGCTGAAACCAGTCCTTGTTGCAGATGAGCTGGCAGGAAAAACAATGAGCTATTTTTTGCCATTTTTTTGATAAAATGCTTAGTTTATGCTGGAAAGTGAAAAGGATATTGCATTTTTTGTGAGGAAAAGTAGATCTCAAGAAATGGATAGGTAAGTCTTGAGACACTGTCTTCTAGGCATAGTATAGCTTAATAGCCAGAATGTGTCATGGTAAGTAATGCATCAGAGAAATACTCCTAATGGGAAAGAGTAAATCACCTCCAGCTTCAGCAGGGGTTATCCAGGAGACAACAGCTCTTTGTGATTAACTTCCACGAACTTTTACAAATAAAGACTCAGGACCAGATTCTAGTCTCGTCACTCTTTAGAGTAGCTTAAGTCCATTGTCTATCAGGGAGGTTATCTCTGATTTACATCAGAGAGTGAAGAGGACCAGGGCTCATAACCTCTGAGCACAGTGGTGGTTTTGCTGTTGCCCGCTGTGCGGTGACAAGCGATGCGTGGAAAGCTTGCAGGGTCACAGCTCAAACCTTGAGAGCTTGCCTCAACTCTTTGTGCATTGTTGAATTGCAGAACTGTGCAGTAAACTATGTCAGAACAAAGTTCTTCTTTGTAATAATTCTCTCATTACTGAGTTGTAGGCTGGCTGCGAAGGAGGGGAAGCAGCTATTCTTAGAGTATTTAGATGGTTATTCCAGCTTTACTTGGACAGATAAAATTCCCTCTCCTGTCTCCTTCCAGACTCTCCATTTGTCTTTGACATTGAACTGCCCGGTAAGAGCCTCGGTGCCTGCTGGGTCATGTATCCCGGGGCTTGATGTAGGTCAGTACCCAGCTTCAGTGGAGGCAACACAAGCTATTATTTGAAGCGAGCATGTAAGCCCAGCCACTTTCTCCAGTCCATTCCCTTTGTATGTCCTCAACATTCACAACTGTTGGGTCAAGGATGCTCTTTTTAGTATCTGGTTTTGGACTTACTGTCCATGAACTCGCCTAATCCATTTTTAAACCTGCTGTTACTGTCTGCTTTGATAAGCTGATGTAAACAAATTCCAGCATTTCACTACCAGCCGTGTAAAAAAGTACCTGCTTTTATCTGCATATCTCGTGCTAGCCTGAGTGCTTCTCATTCTACTGTTGAGGGGTTTGGTGAGTAAAGGTTCTGCATTCACATTATCAACGGTGTTCATGACTTTGTAAACCTCAGTCATACTCTTCCCCAGTGCAGTGAGGAGTACTCTTTACTTATTTAATTGGTGTTACAGGCAGTGATATCATGGTTCACTAGATGATAGATTTTGGGCTTCTCAGCAGCTCTTACTTTAATGCAGTATTTGGAAGCAAGAATCTGGCAGAGCAGCCTGCTGGGCAGCAGGATCAAAAGCTTAAAACTGGTGTTGCAAGGGGACTTGTTTGTAAGAGAAGTGTTCCTTGAGGAAGAGCCATGGCCAGAGAAAATTCAGCCTGGGCAGGGAAAAGTGGCAGCTTAGTGTCTTCTAAAAAACATTGCAAATTATATGGTGAAAATTGCTGAGCTGGGTCCGATTAAGCTGTCAAAGATTGCTTTTTCATTCATACATTTTCCCCTGCTCTTCTGATCTGTCACCATCAAACTATGTTCCTCTTTGAAGAATCCCCTTCGGGTCAATATTTGGTATGTGTGCCTATTGCCAGCCAAGGACCAAGTTTCTCTGCAACAGCATGAAGGAGAATAGGAAAGATGGAAGTTAATGAAAGAAATAGTTTGGTAGCAGTGAGATTATTGTTACAAAATAAGAGCGCTTATTATTTTTTAAAACCTTTCGTTAAGTTGAATGCAATTCTGCAGCATTCAGAAAGGCAGAGAATGTGAGGAAGTGGTGAAAACCAAGTGTAATTAAAGGACGAATAAGGCTGGATGATTTTTTTTTTTAAAGTTTTTTACACAGAAGTTCTCCATCTGCAGCTCACAAACCACCTGTGAAATGTAGGAGGTTTCTGCTGGGTTACAGCCAGAAGCTCTTGTGTGCCGAATATGATGTACAATACGCCTACTCCTAAAATTGTCTCAAAATCAGTGTCACAAAAAATTCCAGAAAAACAGAAAAGCAGTGAAGCCTCCTGGGCTGCGTTTACCCAATGACAAAATGCAATCAAAATGGGATTCCTCTCCACAACAAGCCTCCTCCCATCCCACAGGACAGGCAGTGTGGGAGGGAGTCATCTCACTGAAATTCAGAGGGATGGGGCAGGGGCGAGGACAGAGGAAAAGGGAGCGTGGGAGCCAGGGAGCTCTCGGGCAGGAGGGGATATGGAGGAGATCTGATGCGGGAGCGAGAGGACAGGGAGACTTGAGAAGCCAGTCCTTTGGTGTTGCACTGAGATCAGATGAGAGGTTAGGGGGAAAGAGAGAAAATGAGGTGGTGAAGGGTAAGAGGACAGCTACTGATCTGTTACAGGCTTGAGTACAGGAGAGGGAACCTGGAAGTGGCTGAGCCAAAGAGGGAAACGAGGGATTAGGTTGGGACTGTGGGCAGAAACCCTGGGATGATGGTTGGGATGTGAAGACAGTTAAAGAGGATGGGATGGTGGGACTTAATATTGTTTGATAATGGCTTTTGAGATAGGGTTGAAAATCCTAAGGACCAGGAAAATGCAGACACATGAAAAGTGAGGCACAAAAGAGTTCTTCCAAAACTTTGAGGGAGCTCAAGGGAACCACGTTCGTTGTTTCTTTTGTCTGCAAGTATCTGTGATATCCAAAAGCAAAATTTGTGTCTCATCCTCATTTAAGAGTTAATTCCAAAGGTTAAAAAAAAAAAAAATCCCAGACAACAGTGTTATATGATCACTGAAGCTGCAGAACGAAGCATGAAAAATGTTATAGAATGCCAAATTAATGCCCATCTTTGTATGGATATTAGGATACCATTACAAGCAAAATTATTATGTTTTTTTTTCCCATTTTGGTTTGTTTTTTTGCCTTTTTCTAACACTCTATAAAAATTGCAGATGACAGGCAATATATTACCCAAGGTCTGATCCCTTAAAACTTGATTTCTGCTGGAACACAGTAGAAGATGCTTATTCCATCTCTCTGTCACCTTGCCCAGTAGAAGTACTGGCTCCTTACGTATGGATGCAGTTGTGTGGAGAGTATATCCCATCTGCTGGAGTTCGTACTGCTGTATCTGCACTAGGAAATGACCTTCCAACAGGATTTAACAACTACAGGTACTGAAGGGAAGCTGTTGGTTGCATTTATATGTCTTATGCATGTGTCACATGCTTCCTCTAATAAATGTAGATGATCTTCCTTGTGCTGTCAGCTCCTACTTATGCGCGTTTATAAAGCTAAGTTACTCTTGATCTCCTCACCCACCTGCTTACTGCAGAAATGTGTGTGTTAGCTTATGCAAAAAATTAGGTGGAGAAACACGTAGAAAGTAACTGAAACTATCAGGTCTTTTAAAATGGATGCCTGTCATTTGGTAGTGTGTTTTTTTTGTTTTGTTTTGGTTTGGTTTTTTTTTACAATGTTTAGATACTAGCCGTAGTTGTGAACTAATGAAGGAGGTGTTCGTGGCGGAGGAAGGGATGTCACAAGAAAGCAGTTGCTGGGAGTCTGCCTGGGTGACAGATCCATCTATTTTCTCCTCTAGAAGCGTCACATATGCTCTAATGAGGGAAAATGCCCATCAAACTCTGCAGCTTCAATTGGACTTCGGAAATGAAATGAAGGTAGACTCAGAGAGGGAAAATATCAAGTTTGTTCAGTCATTGTATGATTTTTATTCTTTTTTTTTTGCTAACTGTATTGAAGCTCTTTTTTTTTTTAAATAGGATCTTCTTCTATGCATTTCATATCATAACCCTCCATGAAACCTAGAAGGGGAAAAAAAACCCCTCTTTGATAAAATTTTAAAGTGGAATGTTTTCACAAGCCAGGGGGAGTAAGAAGGGGGGAAGGGATGTGAAATTTCTTTTGACAAGAAGATGACAAGAGACGAGACTGAAGAGATTTATGCATACTTTGGGAGGAAAAACCTAATCTGATACATCTGATAGCTGACTTGGGATGAGTCATTCACTCTTTATTTGCAGTGAAAAGCTACTTTAATGATTTTAACATTTATCCATTAAATTTTTCTCCTTGATCTACAATTCAAAATGCTATATCAACTCCTTGAAGGTTAGGACACACATTTATTTTAATGTGGAAATGGATCACCAGGTTGCTGCACTACGGTGCTAATCTCAGCGCTGGGTGGAAGGTTTTAGTCAGGACCAACCTTCTGTGGAAAAAAGGCTCATGCCAAGGCACTTCTGGTGGAAGATATTTAAAATAATGATTTCTGATGCTGAGTCACTGTGTTGTCACAGCGCTATTAATAATAAACTGGGAGAACATTTGTCTTGCCATATGGGATGAGACTAAATAGTCCAACGTCTGCCTCTGGTATTGGATGGCATTATATAATGTTATTGAGTGAGGCATATATATATTTCCACTTCCCTCCTATCTCTCCTTAAATGCACAAGATGGACTTTAACTATCTGAAGAAATGGAGTGTTGTTAGAGACAGTTGTCTTGATTTCTTTTGGAGCCTGTGACAACTGTTGAGGCTTCCTTCTCTGCCTCAGTCACTCGTAAGGAGATTTGGTTTAACTCTGTTAAATTCTTTGCACACACTTATATTCAGAAATAAAATGTCTTTAATTTGATTTTAACTTAAATTGCTTTGGAAGTCAGGTAAAGAAAATTGAATCAAGGCATTTTTAATTCTTAATACAAATGTCTGAATAATGGTTTAACGCAATTTAGCTAAACCACTTCAGAAATTCATTGGGATTAACCCTTTTGCTCCCATGCTGACAAACTTGGAGAGTGCTTCATGGACACTCTTTATATGGCATTAATAATTCAGAAGAATTTTGGCACTAATCGTGAATTCTGTATATGTATTCAGATGAAAGCATTGACCTGCATGCCGACCAGTAATGAATCATCGCTGGGTTTTATCGGTGTCGTTTGCCACCGTTTCAATGCATTCAGCTACAACACACTATAAACAACAGCAAGGATGACAACACAGATCTTAGACGAGTCTCTCTTTACTTCTGTGTTAAGATTTCAAACCATACAAGACTTTGACTGGTAAGCCAGAGAGGATCATGAAGCTAACCTCCTAGGATGGGCTTTATGAGGCAGCTAGAAGACAGTCCTGGTTTCGCTGAGCCACACAAATCCAGCCTAAGCCGCCCGATGCCGGTACTGAGCAAACCACTGTGTTTGCCGGCTCTTGGCAACTTGTAGCACACATCTGCTTGGGTTTAAATTAAGTTTCAGTCCCCCCCAAAAGCTCAAGGGTACTTCAATTTGGCCATTTAGGCTGTCTTTCCTGATAAATGCCTCTGCAGTTTATCTTCCTGAGTTTATTGTCTCCAGAAATGCTTTATATAGGAGAAAACAGAATTCCACATTGGTTTATGCCATCTGAATTTGTCATCCTCATCCTCCAATAGGTAAGATTACCTTGCCTCTCACATCCTTACATGCCTCTGTCCTTTGTGTCACCTTCTTCAGTGTGTCACCTATCCCTGGAGGAAGACTTAGTCTTTCCCTTTTCTACTAAACTTTCTAAAATTGCCCTTCTCAGTAATAAATTGGTGCCAAATATATTTCATAGCCTTCCTATCCCAAGTCTTTTGGCAGCTATTTTAAAAATAAGATTGTATAAGGATTAACAAAGTCAGCTATCTGTAAACATTCAAGATGACTTAGCTAATGGGGAAGATACAAGGCAACAGAGTGACTAAAGCAAATATTTAAAATAGAAAAACAGTGGAGTAAAGTTGCTTTCTATCTCAATCAAATAAATTTCTTAAACAGTTATCCTGGTAAATTTAAAAAAAAATCGGTTTATTCTTATGCTGAGATAAGATGAGGGAGTTAGATTTTAAACTGAGGGATTTGCTGTCATACTTTAAACTATAACCTTCTCCTTTTTGCTAATATTGTAGATATCTTTGCACAGTATAGTTCAGACACAGCATGTTTAGCTGAGGACTATAGCATCACGCTATTGCCAGACATGAATAAATGTAGCTTCCATGTCTGCCTTAAAGCTGTACTGGGAAAACCCATTAAAATAAGGAAAACTGAATTAGGGTTTTATGATGTTTTGAGAAAGCTGCAAACCTGAGATAAAGAATTCACCTTTTTTTTGTGTGAATAGGCACAACATGCATCTCAGGACAAGCCTGCGTTTACTTCAGTGAGATGTGGATTAAAATGAATGTGGATGGGAAATGGAAAATATCAGCATTTCTAATCATGCTGCTGCCTCATTAAGGATAGACAACATCCTGATTCTAACTGAGAAATTATTCTTTTTCTGTTGCAAAAGTAAGAACCTCGGGCTGGCTGAATGAAATTTTCCTTATAAGAATACTTCAGTGCTAATGACAATAACAATGAGGAAACCAGCAATTCAGTACTGGAGGATGCTGCTGAGGAAACATTGACATAAGGGCAAGTAATTAGTGCTGCTGCTTCCATTAAAATTATGGGGAAAAAAACTGAAATGGAGTCACTGGAGCAAAGGGATTTTTAAATTGCAAAGAATTCTTATTTACACTGTGAATCCAGCTGAACTAAGTAAGCTAATCAATACGACGGGCAAATTCTATTAACAATACAAAAAAACCTGACCGAATAATTAAATTATAGCAAAGAAGAGTAAATATTTTGAGAAAAGGGACAAAGCTGACAGAGCCTGAGTTGGTCAGTGAAGTGGAGTTACTGCTCTTCAGCTTTTTTCTGCCTCTCTAAAATAATCAAAGACATAATACTGCATATAACTTCTAGCAGTATAGAACCTTTCACTATTGCCCAGATGAGACGGGGCATACATGTGGGATATGGGAAGAGAAAAATGAATCTGTTTGAACACCAAAAAGAATTTGATTTAGCTGAAGTTGGAAGAAAATTTCAGGTCAGGCTTGCAGATCTTTGATGAATAATTCTAATAGAAAATAGACCTCAGTGGAGCCAGTTTTCTTGTAGATGTAGCACCAGTGAAGCCCAGCAAGTTAGAACAAGGATGAGTTTGGCACAGACTCTTCAATGAATATATATGGAATCAGCCAACTGGTAGGGTTTTTTGCAAATTCCAACTAGCCTTTTTATTAACAGAATAGTGATCTTTTTATTTCTACCTTTGTTAGCAATAGATTTTTTTTTTCTTCCAACTTTGAATGATGTTATTTGATTTAATGGAAAATTTTGAACCTCTTTTCAGGTCAGGGATGGGCTATTGCTCTTTTTATATAGTGCCTAGAATAATGGGTTCTTGATCTTGATTGGAGCCTTTCATGGCTTCAAATAAATTGAACTATTTTTCTTGCTTATACCTTTGCCCTTGTGTCTGGGGAATTGAAATAGGGAGTAAGGACTGGTTTGGGCACAGTGGCCTGCATGCTGGGCAGTAGAAGAATGAGTGAATGAGAATTAACGTGTTTGGTAAAAAAATAGAGATTTTCCTTAAAACGTTACCAGTTGCAGAAAAAAATCTATTTCGTTTAATCTACTTTTTTTTTTTTCCCCTTGCTGCAATCAAATGAAATGCAGGGTTTAGTTTTGTGTCAATATGAAAATTAATTAGCATAAATTGTAAGCCCACTCTCTTTCTGAGAGTGCTAAGTTTTCTTGTTATTTCCCTTTTAAATGGAATCCTAAAGGGGAAAAAATCAGATACCGTGGCATAAATATTGCATTATACTTAACTGATTTATATTTATAAAGCTAATTCCACTTCTTAATGCAATTCAAACAGGAAAAATGCTTCTCTGTTAAGGCTGTTTTAGAAGTTGGATCAAGCATGCCAATGCAGTCAAAATGAACTGGGGTTTCTGGCCTGATTGTCTCATTTTTTACATTTCTTCCCATTCTCTCATGTTATTTTTCTCAGTTTAGTAACATACTCCAGTGAATTTCTTCTTGGCTAAGAAAATAATTCTGTGCAAAATACACATCTGAGGTGACAGCCGCTTCTGACCTTCATGCATATTATATTATAGAGCTGGTCAGCTTAGAGCTCTGGCATATTGGAAATTTAGCCCTTGACACTGTCCCTGTATTGAGATGAGGACACGTGGAAATAGAAGGGCTTTTCACAGCCTAACATAAATGGCTGGCACAACAAGGCTGATCCTTCATAGTCACTTTGGTACCGGCTAATGTCATAGGAGGTCAGGTGTATTTCCTGATGTAATGTGAAGTGCGTCAAGTTACAGCAGGGATTAATGAGGGCCTCTAAGAGCTCAGTTTTTCATGGTCTCTTTTATTCGGAAAGGGAGTTAGTTGTTAGTATTCAGAGATTAAAGTATGAGGATCTTTAATAGAGATATCTGGTACGTGCAGCTGTTGTTGAGTACGAGTTAGCTGTAACAGTATTAAGAGCTTTCACGAGCCACAGATTTGAAACTCTCACCAAGCAGGAGGGAAGTAGGAGCTAGTTAGATAAACATCTTCTTAACTAGCTCAGAAGCAGGGCAGGAAATCGTAAATGTGAAATATGACCTCAAAATAATTTCTAATTGATTGCATTTTGCAGCAGAGCAAGGGAATACAGGTGGGGTCTGACATCTGGCGTAGCGACCTGTGGCAGTGACTCGGGGCTGTTTGTTCTGCCGGATGAGTTCAGATGGCAGTTCCAGGTACACAGACGAGCCACTCAGACTATTAGTTCTGTAAATGTAGAAGTTGCTGTGTTGTGAAGGAGATGGATTAAAGTGAGAACTCTGGAAATTTTCCTTACAAGACCTGCCTAAGGCTGAGTATAGTTCTTGTCTGGCACAGAGAAACAACAGCTCTTTTTGGTCTCTGGAATCACACTTCCTACACCTAAAATTGTGAAATCAAAGGCTTTTGAGGGGACTAACATCTGTAGAGAACCGACAAAAAACTGCACAGTTGTGCAATGCATTGCTATCAAAGACAAATGGATAAGCCTTCAAAAACAAAGCAAGTGCATTCTTTTAGACTGTAGTATATGGGGTCTTGCTGTAGCCTCTTCCTTCCATCTGTAGTCGTACATGTTCCACTGTCCCATCTGCTGCTGGTGTTGTCTTCTGTGATAGGACTGTATCTTACTCATTCATGATAAGGCAGGACCATGTAGTAGCTGTGAATATCCGAAGAGCCTGTATGAGAACTAGTTGTCATCATTTTTATCAAACTGTAATGTCTCTGAATGGGCATAAATCAAATGTTTTAACCACACCAGGATAGGTTCTTGTGTGCTGGCTACAACAGTGTACCTGGACGTCTGCGTGGATGAACCTTTATTCCAATGGAAACTGTTTACATGCGGTCATGTTGTGGTCCTCAGGCAGAGAATAAAAGAGTTGAGCACAAACGTGCCTCAGATTAATACTGCTAAAGATGTCAGAAGGCAGACAGGGACCATCTGTTACAGAGCAGGTTCTGCTCCCCACAGGCACTAAAATAAAGGTTTCCTTTGGCTCACTGCTTTTAGGCTCCCTAGGGTTTCTGTTTAGGACTGCCCTTTTGCTCATCATCTGAGGGTGTCTTTGATCCCAGTAAAAGCAATCATGTTTAAAATATATTTTTTCTCTCTTTAATTAGCCTCTCTCTTTTCAAGAATGCCGTTAGATACTACATCATTTTCCTAGACTAGTTTTTTTGAGTCCCTTATTTTATTTAACAGTTCTGTGATATGGCTAATACAACATCTCATGTTGGATAATTTATTTCCTCTCTGGCATAGAAAGCCATTAGCCTTAACTATTTATTCAGTAACATTTTTGTTCTATTTAATGGTGTCCAATCCATCTCTGGGATTAGCAGTGTGAATACTAAGCTTTTGCAAGTTTTTCCCAAAGGCCCAGTAGAAGTTCATATTTTATGTAAAATATAAATTGTAAAATATCATATATTTTACAATTGTAATGCAGAGTTATTCATTGCCTATTCAAGAGTAGGCATTTATCACAGCCTTGACTACTGTAATTTTGCCATATTCCAGCCTAACTGCCCAAGGTTACACTGGTCAGAGCATCATTATTCTGCTTCCCCGTTGTGACTTACAAGCAACTGAACTGGGATCAGGGCAGAGGCAGCAATAGATTGGTAAGGACATCTCACTGCCTCTAATTCACCGGAATTGCGTGAGCTCCATGGACTTTACAAGATCCAGTCTATACTAAATCATGGCCATCAGCCTCAATAGGATGGATGCTTTTAATGCGGAGCTTAGTATATCTGCTTGGTAGATGATAAAGTAATAGTCAGAGAAGCCAGATTTGGGTAAAAAGTTGCACCCCTTTACATGCTATGTTGAACTGGTAGCGTGTACCTAGTGCTTAGGATGTTGCACATCAGAAAGACTGTGTAAAATAAATCCAATGCACCAAACAAACAGGGGCAGCAGGAGGCTGGAGTTGCCTTTGCTGTTGGCAGAGCTGCTGGAAGCTGGCAGGGGGCTAGAGATGACATGGTGTAGAGGAAAGCTGGCTGGTGCATGGAGCAGTACACACCACGGCACAGTAAGTAGTCCACACAAGGATCAGTCTCATTTTTCAAGACATCTACTGAGTTGGTGCTGTACCTACCCTGCCCTCATGGTGTATGTCATCATAAAATATGCAATGGATGTGTGCTCTTGCCTAACCCCCTAAATGTTGCTTCCAACATCTCTCCCTCATCTCTTTTTCCAGGCTCATGTCAGCAACCCCTTCCTAACCTCACAGACCTGCCACTTCTCATGTGGGAGCCCTCACCACTCCTGTGCCAAGCGCTGGCCGTGACCTCTGGCCATCTTTCCACCTTATGAACTTTCTTAGGGAATTGAAGGTGTAAATATCTTTGTTGCCTTTTTCTTATAGCTCTGAATTCCTCTCCTCCCCCTGTACTGTATCTGTTGACTTTATAACTGCCTTAACTTCTGTAAAGCATTTTGGCATCTAGAATGTGTGAATGTATGGTCTTTCAGTAGCATTTTAAAAATTAAAATTGGAAAAATTTCTAAAGATCACAAAAGAGGGAAGGTAGCTTGGGGAAGGTGTGAGGGTAGACTTCTGGACACTCTCCTGGGCATTGCTGTAGACACTGGTGTGAGGTTGAGCATCCGTGGTGTGAGGTTGAGCATCCATAGTGTGAATGTCTATCCCACATAAGGGCACAATGAGAATTATCTCTTCCAAGTGGGAGATTTTGATGAGGCAGAGGAGGCAGCTGTCTCTGAGTTTGTATTTTTAAGTGCCTACAACAGTGCAAACCGGAGCCTAGAGGCTTTTAGCTCCTCTTTAATGTATAATTACTGCTTCTATAGCATAATGTAAAGTGTTGCAAAAATGAAACAATGCCATACAATGGCAAATTTAATAATTTTAAAATTGTTTTTCTTCTGCAAATGATTTCAAAATTCTGAGATGTATCAGCTGTAAGAAATATACTTTAAGATGTAAGTTCATTCACAAATAATTTTTAGGTAACTGGTGATTCTTAAGCAGCATGTGAATTGTAAATATTATAATCAACACAAACCTGAAACTGAAATTTGTTTTCTATCAACATTCCTGGTAATAAGGGCTTGAGTTTTTATGCAGGGCAATAAAATGATCCTGAAAAGACTCAATGAGCATTCTCAAGACACTAATTTATTATTCATAGAATCATAGAATCATAGAATGCTTTGGGTTGGAAGGGACCTTTAGAGGCCATCCAGTCCAACCCCCCTGCAGTGAGCAGGGACATCTTTAACCAGATCAGGTTGCTCACAGCCCCGTCCAACCTGACCTGGAATGTTTCCAGGGATGGGGCCTCCACCACCTCTCTGGGCAACCCCTTCCAGTGCTTCACCACCCTCAGTGTAAAAAATTTCTTCCTTCTATCTAGCCTAAATCTCCCCTCCTTTAGTTTAAAACCATCACCCCTTGTCCTGTCACCACAGGCCTTGCTAAAAAGCCTGTCCCCATCTTTCCTCTAGGCCCCCTTTAAGCACTGCAAGGCCGCACTAAGGTCTCCCCGCAGCCTTCTCTTCTCCAGGCTGAACAGCCCCAACTCTCTCAGCCTGTCCTCGTCGGAGAATGGTTATCTAAGGATTCATGTCTAGATAGCCACTTGCTTCTTTTCATGTCAGTACTAAGGTGGTTACTGACAGCATCCCGGTCAAAGCTGCCGAAGTGACAAATCTCATCATTGCTGTGGCTCCCAGGACTCCACACTATTCTCCAAGCATGTCTGTCAATTCTTGGCCATAGCAGAGATAAGAGTTTCTTATGCACCATCCTCCGAAACCTATAGTGCTGTACCAGCTGCTTGCAACAATTCAGAGTCAGATGGGGCAAACTAAGCGGCAGGTTAACATATAAATTTGTGCCCTCCTCAACATCTTAGCATTGTTACAGATGCTCTCTGTTCACAGTTCAGCTGCTGGCTTCAAGTATTCACCGACATCAGCTCAATGCTGATGAAAGTCTCTTAACAGTCTTAATATCTTAATGCTGACAACCACCTGCTAACAGCCTTATTACTATCGTTAAGTATGGGAGACTGCCAGTTTTGAAATAGAAACAAATCAGCTTTTTTTATCATCTGTTTGTCTCAACTAGACCAGTGTGAGGCTGCCAGAAGAGAAACCTGAAACCAGAATGCTCCTCTGCATGTTGCGAAATTACCCATTCCTCCCCATTCTGCTCCAGAAATGTGTCTCCTGGACTAAGAATGTCTAGATAGAATTGGGAACATAATTGATTTTCTAGTTTGACCACTGAACTGAAAAATGAAAATATGTTCAGCTTGGGTCAACGTGGGTTTTTTTGGTTTGGTTTTTTTTTTTTTGCAACTGGTTGTGGAGTTTTTTTCCTAGGTATAAATTAAGGAGGTAAAATACATCTAGTGGTTCCCAACGACTAGAGAGCCATCTTAGTGCACTAACGTTCAAGTTTATGACTCTTCTGCATACATGGGAAGTGTCCATCTCAAATTTGAGATCTCTTGTCTGTATTATTGCTGCTGATTCTTTTCCCCTCTGATTTACTTTTTTCTTCGATTCTCAAAAATGAAAATGTCTTGCAGCTTCCTGTCTTCCCTGAATTAAAGTCAATAACCACTTTTTCTGACATCAAAGATCACACTTTCAATCAGATTATTTCATTCAAGTTGCCTCCTATGACCTCCCCAGCTTTTCTCCAGTACTTATTGATCACTGTTTAATTCTGTTTTTCTTCCTTGTTGCACTAAAAGAGTGAAACAGCCCTAATTCAGTGCTCCTCAATAACATATCACCCCCTTTTGTGGTGTTTCTTGGGGTGCTTGGTCAGCCACACAGTATTTGAGCCCTAAAAACATTTTCTTTCATTAGAAGAATGTTAAATGTTGTGAAACCACCTTCAGAATTAACTCTACAAGACTAAGATCTCTAAATGAATTGATGCCATCTTGAAAATCACAAATATTGTGTCTTTAGGACAGAGATTAAACAGTGGGGTTAAAATTAAGCAGCTGCCTAAAATTAAGCACTTGCATAGGTACATTTTTGGCTCTCTGGAGAGTATATTTAGTACTTGTGAAGGGATCTCCATAGTCTAGCGTGATGAATAATGGTTTGTGTTGCATAAATCCTTTTTCAAAGCTGAGAGGACAGACAGATGCTGAGAAAGCCTTCTCTGAATCGTCTGTAGAACAGAAAATTATAACATTTTTTATGACAGTATGAAAATGTAACTTATGTCAATTTCTGATGAGCAACTAAATCAGAAGCTCCTTGTACTTAATAATTGTTTCTTTTCATCCTAATGCATAATTGAACTAGATTAAAGGAAAGCCTTCAGCTTTATAACTTGCTAGACAGTAGTTTAATATACTGCTTTTGTTGGTGAGCCATACTATTACTGGATAATTTGTAAAATAGCAGTTCGTCAGGCTGATCAAACAGGGCTAATTTTGGACACTTACATTTTCAACTTCAGTGGTTTCTATTCCTTGATTGTAAAATTAGTCTTCAAGTAATGGAGAGCTTCTGTGCTGTAAATCCTGTAGATGGCAATGTTACACTGGTATAAAAATGAGTCGAAAACTCAATAGCTTCACTCTTTATTAATCGGTGAAGAAAGGTATTAATAACAATTCAAGATACAGTCTCTGAAACTGCTGCAGAGGTAAATATCTATAAACACATCATTAGTAGTAAAATGTAAGCCTTATTGGATCACTGTTGTTTGTTCTTATATAGACTTACTGAGGAATTGTGCTTGCTAGGGTTTTTTACAGCAATTTTGTATATGGTTCAACAACAGCCAATTTGCCCACATATTTACCTGGTTTAAGAAGACGCCATTCATTTGAAGGGCTCGTCTTGATCTAGGAGAGCTGTCATTGTTCCAGTTAAAAGCATGGCATCCAGTTGGACCAGCCCTGACCCTCTCCTGGCAATAACAGTAACATTTTTGTCAGTTTTTGCTTACTTCATGGATATCTTTTATTCCATTTACTTGCTTTTTCTAAATGTTTTGTTGAGTCTCATTTTGCTTGGTAGACAGTTTCATCAGTTCCTTTGTATATAGGTTTCGATCCAGTCAAGTACTTACGTATCTGTACATAAATGTCTGAATTTTCATAGCATCAGTTAGACTATTCAGAAATTGAAAGTTGCACATCTCTTTAAGAAGCTTTGTTTTAAACCACACACTTACACCCTCACTTTCTTGAAGATATCCTGTGGTTTGAGAAAATATTTAGTTAGCTCACACAACAAACGAGTGAGTTGGGAATCCAGTCCATGCGTTATGTGAGTTAAAAATCCAGTCACAGAGCCTGCATAGCAAATATTCAAAGCACTATCCAGGACAGAGAGTTTATGAGCAATCATTAGGCAGAAATATATGTGAACAAACCATCTGTTCTGTAACTTCAAATAATGAACAAAGTGGCCAAAGAAGTCAGCACAAAGGAATTTTGTAAACCAGTGATGGCCCTAAATTAACCAAATAAATTATTC
>VYZW01039481.1:5636-22619 GCA_013401315.1 Balaeniceps rex | reverse complement strand
GGCAGCCGCGGGCGCCAGGCACGCGGAGGTCGGCGGGACATCCTGGCCGGGAGCTGCTCCCGGCGCGCCGCACGCGGCGGGCGGGAGGGCGCAAACCAAGGAGAGCTTCGCACCAGCGGGAGAGGGGCAAATCGGGTCCGGCGGCGCCCACGCGGCAGCGGGCATTGCTCTATGGCCCCGCTGCCGCCGGGCGCGCGCGCCGTTGTTTACTTGCAGGCGAGGGGGTCCGGGGGTGCGTTCTGTGCTCGCCCCCTTACAGCTGATTGGCTGATCCTCCGCGGCCAGCGAGGCAGCCGCCCGCTCCTATTGGTTAGCCGGTGGCCTGCCCTGTCGCGCTTCTCCGCCCGAGCGCCGGCGTTGCCTGCTTTCGCGCTCCGCTGCTGCCGACAATTTTGTCCCTTCCCGCCTCCCGTTAGCGGTAACTAGGGGTGACTGGCCTGGTTACGCGTCCCCACTGCCTCGGAGATCTCGGCTTCGACCAATGGGCGGCTTCGCGTGAGCGGGTCGCCGGGCTCGTGACCCCGGAGCGGCCGCGTCGGGCCCGGGGCGGTGGAGCGCAGCACCGCGGCCGCCGCCTCCCCTCCCTGCGTTCCGCGTTCGGCCGCGGCCTCCCGTCNGCTGCGCGGCGCGGAGCCCCCTGGGGCGCGGGCGGGCAGCGCGGAGCCCTTACCGCTGCGCTGAGCGACCGGTAAGCGCCGTCGCGCGCGCCGGGGGGCTGCCGGCTGCCGCCGTTGCTGGTGTGAGGCGGGCGGGTGCGCGGCTCGCCGGGGTCTGTTTTTCGAGAGGCTCCGTGTGCGGCGGGCTGCCGGCGGTGCCGCGGCACAGGGGCGAGGCTGGCAGCGCAGCGTCTTCGCGGGGCGCCTTCTTCAGGTGTTTGCGCCTCCGGGGCGGGGGGGTGCGGTCCGGGGTAAGTCTGCTCCCGGAGGGGCTGGGGAACCTCCCAGGCGGGCTGGCGGGTGGGGTCGCCGCGGTGGAGGGGTCGCCCCGCCAGGCTCGGGCCGAGCGTCCTGCTCCGCTCTCAGCTGGCGGAGCTCGGGTCGAGTTTCTTCCAGCTCTGCTTCAGCGTCGCCGTATAAAACACATCGGTGTGTGTCCGCAATGGCAGCCTCGGGCTGTGGGTGTTTGGCAGCCTGCCTGTAAGTCTTTGAGCAATACAGAGTAGATTTTCTCTGAAATGTTGATTTAAAAAATAAACAAAAGAGTACTCCCACAGTGGAAGAGACAAGCAGAGAAAACATGCCTGAACCAAAGTCGCTGGATTTTAGGGCTGCTTCTTTGTTTGGAAACACGAGAAGGGTAGGAACATGGCTGGAAAGTGCAGAAACTCACTTGAACCGCTAGTCTTGTAGTAACTTTTCTTTACAGAAGAACTGATGGTCCTAGAGCTATTTTTCACAAATACTTGTATGCTTCCGTCTTCCAAGACATTACAGTTCTTTTTTGCACTTCATGCACTTGTTAACTACCCTGCAATTTGAGCAGAGAGGATGGTGTTCAGATTTTTGCTGAATATGCTTTCTTCACTGCTCAATCACTTAGTTTGCTGTTCAAAATATAACACAATGCAACTAAAATACTATGTTCTTAAAATTCAAAGAAGTCAGGCAAGGAATGTCATGGTAGGAAGTTAAATAATTAAACTTTATGAGGAGGGTCAGCTTTAAATGGTTTGTTTTAAGGAAAGTGAGAGATTGATATGACAGTGAAAAAATTCTCTATCATAAAAGCCTCTACCAAAGGCTTTTTAATGTAAACTCTGATGGTGAAATGTGTAAAAAGGTGCTTGTTTTGTACTTTGATATGGAAGTAGATAAACTTATTCATCAGATGACTTTGGATGTTGGACTTGCTGGTACCCAGTACTTTGGATCACATAACATACAGGCTGCTAAGTAGCTCTTGATCTAAATCTAGAGTGTGAAGAGTTAATGCAGTTATCTGTCATGTTTTTCTTAGTCTCTGTAGTACACTTTTTCTGTTCTCTTACCTAAAAATGAGGTCTTTGACATTCTTGGTCCTTTACACTTGTGCTGACCTGCTAGCTAAATGGTATACTAGCTTAACTACACAGTTTTGCGTATTTCTGAGCTTGTGGGCACATTGGTTTTGCTTCACCTCAAAAAGCATAAAGATTTCAAGCTGACATATAATATCTGGAACAACTCCTGAACGTTGTTAATGCAACATGTAAAATACATGTAGCATGTTCCATACCTATTTCAGAGATCAATTTTTGTGTCTATTGCTAGATCAAGAAATGCAGTCTCTCCAAAACAGCATAACACAATGTGATTTGCCTCTACCATAATTTTCTCAGCAGTGTTGAATGCCCTTTCTTTCTATAGTGGCATGTTTTAGAAATTTTTTGTCTTATTTGTCACCTCCTGCCCACCCCCCTTTGGGGTTTTGTATTTAAACAAGATTCCTCTGCTATGACGTAGTCATCCTCTGCTCTTCACTCTTCAGCAAGTTTTCTTCACCTCATGAATCACATTTGAATGCTATGGGCCATATCTGTGCTTTAGAGCAATTTTGTGACAATTTGCAAAGCTAGACAATCTGTATAATATGGGATGGGGATTGTTCTGTGATGATGTTCAGGCACTGAAAATGTTACAATTTTGTCAGTGCATTGTTCACTGAGCTGTTACATTTTGGTTTTCAGCAGAACTATCTGAAAATTTGTTAGCCATGTTCTCAGAGTTAGCTTTGTTGGTACTTGCTTTTGGGTTGAGGCACCATACTCCACTGCATGTGAGGTTTTTTGATATTTTTTTTTTTTGATTTTTGGATTCTTCAGAGCGCGATTTTAATACTAGTAATAGTTGTTATCATCTTGCTCTCCTTTTTAGAAACTTCTCTGTTCTTTACATAGAAGCTCTGTTCTTCTAAGCTCTCCTGTAGAGAAGCTATTCTCAGGTGCTCTTGTATAATGGAATATAAATATTTAAAGAGCATCTGTTGTTTCTGCTGTGGAAGAAATCTGACCTGTTTCTGACATCGAATGATGGCAGATCCACACAAAGGCATCCTTGAATAACGCAGCTTCATAAGATCTTAGTTCCTACCTGTATAAATTACCTAAACCATTATAGTTTGTTAGGGACAAAATATGTGTGTTAGGGATAGTTCCTCAATTTTTTTTTCCACTTTTATTGGTTGAAATTGGGAAGATGACAACTTTGGAAAGTTATCATATTTAATTATTCAGTTTTCTGCATCATTTGAAATTACCTTAGTTTGAGGTTAGTTATCATTTAAAATATGAAAGGAATTTCTTTGGGTTTTTCTTTTTTTAAAAAAAAAAAAGAATTTTGAGAAACAAGCTTTAGGAAACTTGCTATGGTAATTCAAAGTGTCACTACTCTCAGTTAATCTGCTCACGGAGGCAAGTTAGCAGTAGGGAATATCTGTCTACATCTCAGCTGCTCTGATATGAATCCAGTTGGTTTTCTTAGCTTAAGCTGCTGATCAAAATGTGAGCTAAGATGATACGAGCCTATGAGCTGAGGTGATAGTGGACATTCCTTCTGCAAGGGTTGTGATAATCTCTGGAGGAGAGATTGGTATGTCATTAATGACCATCCCATGTCCCGTGACATAGGCACAGATATTATTTCCCTATTCCATAGCTCCCCCTGCCCCGCCCCCGCTGCTTCCCCGAATAAGAACAGTTGATGACTTGGGCTCCATCTCTGGAGGTGGTCACTCAGGACAGGGGAAGTGGCATGTTGGACTGTTGAGTGCCAAGACCCACTTGGGTTGAGTCACTGCCACACTCACCTGGTTCCTCATGAGGATCTCCTTTGGCTCGAGTGGGTCCTGCTGTACTGTTCCTGGAACACACAACTCAAATCATGGGTTATTTTCCCCCAAGTTTAAATCTCCTTGAGATACACACTGGATTTCCCCATCCTTCC
Source organism: Balaeniceps rex (assembly GCA_013401315.1). Lineage (NCBI taxonomy): Eukaryota > Metazoa > Chordata > Aves > Pelecaniformes > Balaenicipitidae > Balaeniceps > Balaeniceps rex. The sequence goes on along the minus strand of VYZW01039481.1, from coordinate 18,699 downwards.
ACGTTACCCACCTACTGCACTTGAGCAAACATAATCCCACAAATGGCTTTGCCTTTTCCCAAGGGAGGAGCAACCTACACAGCCTTTTCCAGCCACTAACAAGCGCTGGACTCTAATATGCAGTAAAGTAAGCAAGCTCAGTGACCAGCACAGGAGCCTGCTAATTAACAACTACAGCATGCTCAGATCAAAGCTGTCATTGTCTTTAGTCCCACGTTGGGCACCAAGAAGGACTGTGGTGTGTTGACCCTGCCCAACAGCTAAACATGCACTCAATGAGTTGCTCGCTCCCCTCTCCCATGGGATGGGGAGAAGATAGAAGGAAGATGAGAAGATTTGTGGATAGAGATAATGGCATTTTAATGGGGAAAGCAAAAGCTGCATACTCAAGCAGAGCAAAAAGGAATTAATCACTACTTCGCATCAGTGGGCAGATGTTCAGCCATTTTCTGGAAAGCAGGGACTCAGCATGCTTAACGGCTGCTTGGGAAGACAAACGCAATAACTGGACATTTCCCCTTCCTCCTCTTTTCCCTGAGCTATTTTTTGCTGAGCACGACATCATATGGTATAGAATATCCCTCCCATCAGTTGGGGCCAGCTGTCCTGGCTGTGTCACCTCCCAACCTCTTGCCCACCCTCGCCTACTGGCTGGGGGGAAGAGGGGTCAGGGCAGAGTGGAGAAAGAGAGAAAGCCTTGATGCTGTGCAAGTGCTGTCCAGTAATAGCCAAAATATTCATGTGTTATCAGCAGTGTTTTAGCTAAAAATACAAAGCATAGCACCATACAGGCTGCTGTGAAGAGAATAGCAGCCAGACTTGGTACATCATCCTACCAGGGAGGTTGTGGATTTGAACTCATGAAGTAAAATTACCCAAAGCTTGCTGGTGAAAGGCCTTTACCTGGACAACTACTGTTGTTTGCAGTAGGATTATTGTAGCTGAATAACTAAGGGAGTTTTAAAGCTTTTTCATCTTTGTGAGCTTGACTGCATTGTTTGTGTAAGCTTTACTGTTTCATAGCTAAATGTGCATACAAAGAAATAAACGTGCACATGATCACACAGTTATTCTCCATTGTTTGTTCCACAGAGCAACATCTGAAAGAGGAATATTCTCTGTTTCTTTCTCCTGCTTGAAGAGTAGAAAGTGGAATTGTAAAATGATGAAAGTACTTGATACTTATATTTAATTTAGTGACAATTACTAGATATTAAGTTGCCAGTTCCTCAAAGTGCTCACTAGAGAACCCAGTTTCCTTGTTGTGGGATCTTTTTGTGTAAAAGAAATTGACAGTTAAATTAATATACTTAACAGGTAGGACATTCTTTGTTTGCTTTTAATGTCTTATCCTGTTATGTTCTTACAAGACTTATTGATGCTTGAAATTGGTCCTTATTTTCTGTCAATCAGCAGAGCTGTGGGATGTGTTAGCGAGGCAAGCACTGGAATTTCATAGCTTGATGCGTCTTGCTGCTCTAACTTGCAGGTTTCCTTATGTGCAGTGGTCTTGCATTATTATTTTGTCTGAGTACTGTGTTGTTGCTGCCCAGATACGTAAAATGGGTGCAGATGAAGTGTGAGAGGATGGAAAAGTGAAAGACATAATGAGACTGTCATGGGGCTGACTGAATATGACATGCTCTGAATAGACAGGCTGCTGCTAGGGAAATGGCTTGCCTTGGTTATACATAGCGGGTAACTATGTGTTTCTTCTTTCTATTTATGTCACCCCCCACAGTGACAAGACAACATTTGGGCCTCTGCAGTCTCTCTCCCAGTCGTCTTGGGTTGTTCTGGCCTGTCCACATTGTTTCTGTAGTTTTCGTGGCTCTGGATGGCTAGTGAAGAGGGATGTTCAGTCTAATGGCCAATTGCTGCAGCTGGTTAAAACGGTGGCAGGAACCTGTCAGGTAAACATGTGGAAGTATTTTACATTTCTGTGCTGACCTTCCCAAACTGTATTTCATGTCCTCTCACCTATGTTTTACTTAATTTGCTATATAACATTGTTTCATATTTTTTAATTCCAAGACAAAATGCGTCATTTTTTTTCTCCAAGAGAGAATCAATACATCTTCTGAACTTAAAAATGAAATGTTAATCATCTTTAATTCAGGTGCTTTGTTTCTGACTCCAGGAAAGTATAAAGTTCAAAATATTGTCCTTTGCATACTGTTTCCTCAAGTTGAGCATCATGGAGCGATGCTAGAATGTTTATGTAAGGTTTATTTGATCTTTGTCTTCTTGATTTAGCTTCTGCATTTTAAGATTCTGAAGTGTAATATGTTAAAACACTTTGTGGTCAAGAGTAGACTGTAGCCCCAGTGTAATAGTAGTTTTCTTACTATCATCTAAGTATCTTAATACTGCATTTTGTGGGTAGTCTGGTGATCCATTCTCGCTTGTGGAATTCTACTGTTCTCATCTGTTTCTGTTACTTTTACTTTGACATCTTGCATCGTTTTCCCTCCAATTAGCAGAGATGCACAGATAGTGCATAGTTTGTTTCAAACTATTTACAAACTGGGGGGAAGGGAAAGGAAGGGTACACCACACTTATTTATACTTCATATTCATGTAGGAGGATTTGCTCTTTTCTTCAGTGCTACATAGTTTTAGTTTTAGAGAAGGTGCTGCTGTTAAAAGAACTATGTTGGATTAATTGCTTTCTGACACCACCAATGTATTATAGACAATTGTGAGTTTAAAAATGTTCATGGCTGTTCTGATTTTAGCTTACAGTTAAACTATAATTTACTATGATCCCACTGTTCATTTTTAGGTTCTTTGCTCACAGCTTTTTGGCTCTTCTGAAAGAACTTGCATAAATTATACTTCATATATGATGCTATAATAGTTTTAAAACTGGAAATAACAATGGTTTTAGTATTCCTTCACTTAAAGGGACATAAAATTGAGCAAATTCCTTTGACTCCTCTGAATCTTTGCGATTAGGAGGAACAATTGAGGTGTACGCATAGATAGGTTTTTCCTATTGCTTTGCTTAAAATCCTATCCTGGTATAAGTTCTAACCTGTATACCAGTTTGCTAATACATTGTACATACTCAACACCACTGGTTTGCACATTTGCAGTCTAGATTGCTCCTGCTTGAAACAAAGGCACGATGAGTACCAGAGCCACTTATTTACAGCATCTGATGTGGTCTACACAAGTGTTGTATACTGTATAGTGTTGTTCAGATGCACTGGTTGAGACAGAAATAAATTTCTAGTATAGGCACAGCTTTAAGGCAGAGAGACAGTAAAAATACAGGGGAATGGAAAAGAAATTATGGAAATTGTTAAAGAGACCATGACCACACCAAAAAAAAGGATAAAATTTATGGTACTGTGAAATTAAATTTCAGCAGGCAAATACAAGTTGAAAGCAAAATCATTGTGTCATGTGAAACTTAAAGTACAGTATTAGACTTCTCATTTCATACCTTGTTCTGCTGTTCTGTCTGATCAGATGGTTTGACATATTGAACACCAGATACACAACTGTAACAATGCCTGCTACTTGGTATTTTGATACCTATTCTTACTACTACTTTGTGGTAAATTTGCTATGCATGTATTAAAAAACTTAATAAAATAAGTGATGTCTAGACAGAGGAAAAAAAGATTTGAAATATCTATCTTTTTTTTTTTCCTTATGGAGGAAGGTGACACTAATAATGGTGGGTCTTGATAATGCTGGTAAAACTGCTACAGTCCGAGGAATTCAAGGAGGTAAGCAATTAATTTGTTTATCATCTAAATGGAGCATTGAAAGAGAGAGTATAATTACTAATTTTCCATCATTTTAATCTAAAAATGTTTCTTCACCCCATAGTTTATCTCTTCCTCCCATATTGTTGAAAGAAAATTTTGGTGACTGTACCACCAAAAGTGGTACAAGTGTGGTTGCCAAAGTGAGCATGTCACAGGCCCCATGGTGTGAAGACCTGTAGATGAGAGAAAAATGAGTCTTACCTTTGAAACGTAAAGATCCTGATTTTTGATTTCTGGCAAGTCATGCTAAGGTGACTTAAAAAGTAGGTGCTCCCAGTCACGTGCTTTATGCTCAGGAGAAGTAGCAGGGCAAGCTCTGCATTTGCTTCCTGGCCACTGCACTCAATACCATGTTGAGCTTATGTAGACCAAATCAGTGGTAGTTCAACAAAGTTGCTACCATTCTGCTACATATTTTTCAAGGGTAATGGTATGGTGTAGAGGCAAGGTAGATAGTATGGAGAGAGCTGCCTCTTAAGACATGCATGCAGCATTAGAGCCCTTAGTCCACTGAGACAGAAAAAATTAGTCCATAGAGGTGTTTAATTATCTTGGAAACACTAAGACCAAATGTTCAGAGTACCTTGGTGCTTATGTGCCTTGAGTTGAGCACTGTATTGTTAACTGTGCAAAATGCTAAATGCAACAAAATCTGTTGTGGAGGTTTGACCCTGGCTGGATACCAGGTGCCCACCAGAGCCTCTCTATCACTCCCCTTCTCAGCTGGACAGGGGAGAGAAAAAATACAACAAAAAGCTCATGGGTCGAGATAGGGACATGGACATAACTCAGCAGTAACCGTCACGGGCAAAACCGACTCGACTTGGGGAAATCAGTTTAATTTATTACCAGTCAAATCAGAGCAGGACAACGAGAAATAAAAAATTAAATCTTAAAACACCTCCCCCCCTTCCCACGCTCAATTTAACTCCCGATTTTCTCTGCCTCCTCCCCCTGAGCAGTGCAGGGGGACAAGGAATGGGGGTTGCGGTCAGTTCATCACACGTCATCTCTGCCGCTCCTTCCTCCTCAGGGGGAGGACTCCTCACACTCTTCCCCTGCTCCAGTGTGGGGTCCCTCCCACGGGAGACAGTCCTCCATGAACTTCTGCAATGTGCCTCCTTCCCATGGGCTGCAATTCTTCACAGACTGCTCCAGGATGGCTCCCCCCCGGGGTCACAAGTCCTGCCAGCAAACCTGCTCCAGCATGGGCTTCTCTCTCTCCACAGGGCCACAGGTCCTGCCAGGAGCCTGCTCCAGTGCGGGTTTCCCATGGAGTCACAGCCTCCTTTGGGTGCATCCACCTGCTCTGGCGTGGGGTCCTTCACGGGCTGCAGGTGGATATGTGCTCCACCGTGGACCTCCATGGGCTGCAGGGGGACAGCCTGCCTCCCCATGGTCTTCACCATGGGCTGCAGGGGAATCTCTGCTCCGACACCTGGAGTACCTCCTTCTTCACTGACTTTGGTGTCTGCAGAGTTGTTCCTCTCACATATTCTCACTCCTCTCTCTGGCTGTAGTTGTGTCATTCCCCTCGCCCCGCCCATTAAATATGTTATCCCACAGGTGCTACCACTGTCGCTGGTGGGCTTGGCCTTGGCCAGCAGTGGGTCCGTCTTGGAGGTGGCTGGCATTGGCTCTGTCGGACATGGGGGAAGCTTCTAGCAGCTTCTCACAAAAGCCACCCCTGTAGCCTCCCCGCTACCAAAACCTTGCCACACAAACCCAATACATCTGTTCTGGGTTCTTGTTTAAATTTCATGAGCATCATAATGTATTTTTGGACTTTTTTTTTTTCAGTAGTTCAATAAATAGCTGAAGGAATATTGTAACTACAAGTAAGCTGTCTGTTTCCATCAATTGCTTTAAGTGAAAGAAAGTAGGACAAAAACTCCGAAGGCTGTAGACCACATTCTGATTAATAATTACTTTAAATTAAGGCAGTGATACAAAATATTCTGGTTAATGATGTGTTTCATGTCTTAGTATACATTAGAGAAATCAATGGACCTGATTTTTTTTTTTTTCCTTGTGTGCATGTGCTGAATGAAGTTGCTTTCAGGTGGCCATCCAGTAACATGCATACATCAGTAAACTTTATATAAAAATCAGTGTTGTAAGTATTTATAATGAGGAAAAGGTTCAAAAGAAGGAAATTGCATGTGTATGTGTACAACATAAAGGATGGTTCTAGTGATACATAGTTTATATCACTATTTATCACCAGAAAAGCACTAGCAATTTTCTAGGCACTTACTTCAGTAAGAGACCACTTGATTTTGGAGGGTACTTTGCACCATCCAATGACACATGCAAGCAGTATATAATTTGAGATAAAACTTGTGCTTATGAAAACAAAAACTCTCTATGTTCTCCCCCCCACCTTGTGGGATTGTTTTTCTAAATAACTTTCATCTTGTGTAATAACAAGAGAGTACTTAGTAGTGTTTTGGCAGACTTTGGAGACACCACCTCGACTTTCTGTTTACACGTGCTGTGTAAGTTCACGGATTTGCTGAGGTGTGAATAAAGTTGTGAATATTCTCTCATTTATATTCTTGAATCTTTGCCCTGAAAACGAGTGCTTCGTTATTTAGCCTTCCATTCTGTTTCAAAATCTATTTTAATGCCTTTATCAGCTAAATTTTACAGTTATTTCTAAGAGTTGTTTTTTGGGGGCAGAAAATGGGATAAAGATGGGTATTTCTAAAGGGAAACTCCAGGAAAAGATAGTTCTGATTTCTGTGACTCTTTCCCAGGGCTTGAATAGTGCTTGCTTTAGAAAGCAATTGTTTTTTTCCTTAACAGAGCTTGCAGAGATTAGAACCTTCAGTTAGTCTTCAGGGTTGATAAAACCAGTATTTTTGGCTGTGCACCAGTCATACAGCCTTTAGGAGGAGACTGCAGTTATGATTGCTGGGTTTTAGCAGAAACCAATTACATTTCAGTTCTTAGGACTCTTAAACCTAGGCAAATCAGCATGGTCACCAAAGTCATATTTGCCAAAATGGATCTGCAGCTTATATGGCAGACCCTGTTTTTACATTGAAGACTGTTTATTATTGGAGACCTCACTGTACAATAGGAACAGATGTTTCAGCAATATCCCCTTACATTCAGCACCATCAATAACTTTAACCCTTAACCAACCCTCATGTTCACATTGTTCTCTCTTGTAAGAGCACATACTTAATGGCTCACAGTGCAAAATGTCCATCAAAATAAGGTCATCTGAGTTTTGAAGCTGTAATTTTTCACAAATGGGGGTCCCAGACCCTTCTGTTGCTGGAGTCTTGGCTTACACTGTTCTGGCCAAGGGGTCTGTTCTGAATCCCCATCTTGGCTGTGTGTGAAGGATTCACTCAAAAAAGGAACATGGTAGCAGAAGGCTGGTGGTGATTTAGCTTCTGCACTGCTCTTCAGAGCTCAGTGCTTTTGACCATGCCTTCATTTCTTCCTCTCAACGAGATGAATTTTACATCTGTTTCTCCTGCCTTGTGCTACCAAGCTACGCAAAACAGTTGCAGAGATCCAATTAACTCACTCCTGCAGAGACAGCTTAGTGGTGTGAGGCAAGTACAGGGTTTCTTTGCCCTCCAGAAAGGGAGACAGCAAGCAAAAGTGTTAATATAAAGCTATAGTTTTTGTAGCATATTGCATGGCAAACTAAAAACCAGAAAATAAAAATAAACAAAAAAAGGCCAAAACCTGATCTTGAATAAAGGGAATCAAGTAGTTTACATCTCAGAAGAACATGGTTTCAGTCACTTCATCTCAGCCCTTGGTTTGAACTTTTGAAGCTGTTTTGACAACCATGAGGGATAAAGAATAAATTTGGCAGAGCACAAGGCTTCCCAGGTCATAATGCATTAACTGTTTTGTTTGTTTTCCTTCTCAAACTTGGATTAATACCATGCAAATGCTGTATAACTGTTCAGATGGGAGCATTGGTGGTGAGGGGGAAAGTAAAAACTGCAGTACACTGAACACCACTGTAGTTTAACTGTGGTGTTAATATTAAAAATTGCATTTTTGGCACTTTTTTCCCCCCTTCCCTCCCCGCCCCCCCTGGTGCTCCTATCTAAATTAATGTCAAGTAACTGGTTGAGAGACTGGTGTGTTAATTTGAAATTACCTGAGGAGAGGAAAAATCTTAATGAAAAAATACGGGATTAGCAATATGGTGTCACTTAACAGGGAGGGTTTACTCCATGTTTTTAAAATATGAATTTTGCTACACAAATCACAGTGTAAAATCCTCTTTAAATAACTAAGGACACTTTTTGCTGAAGGCTTTCTTCTCTAAATTCTGACAGAGTCTCCTGAAGATGTGGCTCCAACAGTTGGCTTTTCCAAGATTGACCTTAAACAGGGACGCTTTGAAGTCACCATCTTTGATTTAGGAGGTGGAAAACGAATTCGAAATATCTGGAGAAATTATTATGCTGAGTCCTATGGTGTAATATTTGTTGTGGATTCCAGTGACATTGCAAGAATGGAAGAAACAAAGCAAGCCATGATAGAAGTTTTAAACAGCCCTAAGATATCGGGAAAACCCGTGTTAGTGTAAGTAATGTTAATAAACGTTCTCCTAATAATCTGAAATTTTGTAAATTTTGACCTTCAATATACTTTCTAAAGAAGTATTTATCCATAGAATAAACATGAGTATAAAGTACACTAATACTACTGTTACTTTAGCACTAAGCAATATTACAATTTCTGAAGGATTTATTTATGCCAATCTTAGTGTCTTACTAGTCAACAAAGCCTTTTCTTTCTTTTTTTTCTTTCTTTTTTCCCTCTTTCTTTGCCTCTTGAGTTGGTGATATACGGTTGGTGATATATGGTGATATACAGAATCCATTCACTGCACCTGACATTAGATCTTATTTAGTCCTTCTCAGGGATATTTACTTCTCTTCTCTTCTCTTTCATTAGCAGTGGAAAAATAATAAGTTGGGGGGGGGGTTAACCTTTTAAAATTCTAATATTATCCAAAATGGTATGATAGGTTAAAGACTTTGCAAGTTTGGCATGTGTCGTGGTTTTGGCTGGGGTAGAGTTACTTTTCTTCCTAGTAGCTGGCATAGTGCTGTGTTTTGGATTTAGTAGGAGAAGAATGCTGATAACACACTGATGTTTTGGTTGTTGCTAAGTAGTGCTTAGACTAGTCAAGGACTTTCTTTTTCAGCTTCCCATGCTCTGCCAGGTGCACAAGAAACTGGGAGGGGGCACAGCCAAGATAGTTGATCCAAACTGACCAAAGGGCTATTCCATACCATATGACGTCATGCTCAGTATATAAACTGGGGGGAGTTGGCCGGGGGGCAGCGATCGCTGCTCGGGGACTAGCTGGGCGTCGGTCGGCGAGTGGTGGGCGGTTGCATCACTTGTTTTCTTTTCCCGGGGTTTTGTTTGTCTCTCTTGTTCTCCTTTTCATTATTATTATTATTTTATTTCAATTATTAAACTGTTCTTATCTCAACCCGTGAGTTTTCTTACTCTTGCCCTTCCGATTCTCTCCCCCATCCCACCGGTGGGGGGAGGGTGAGTGAGCGGCTGTGTGGTGCTTGCTTGCCGACTGGGTTAAACCATGACAGCATGGCAACATGGTGTAAAAATATTGTTACTATTTAGGCCTACATCAGTTACTTTAATTGTAAACGGTTGATTATATTCTGCAGTACCAGTAATCTCTCAGCAATAAATGTCTTGTTCACTTAACACATGGTGGTGCTGCTGATACACGGTCAGCAAAATCTCATTAAAGAAGGCTTACTTTAATAGTATTTGGCATGTACTTTTGTTTCAGTGCATGTGTTTTAATTAAAAAAATAAAGTTACAGTTTCAAAAGGTCTAGAGGCATTCTTTCACCAAACAGATAGATTCACGAACTTCTCTGCGTAAAAACTAGGTTTTGTAAAATATTGGAAATAACATATTTTATTAAATTCAGCCACACAGAAGGTCTTTGAGGACAAACACCCTTTTGAAGTTACAAAATAAACTATGAAAGTTTAAAATGGTTTATCAGGACAATAACGTTATGTCTGGTGGGCATAAGGTCTCCATAATGCAGTAATTACACAACATTTCTGTGATATCATAAAGAATCTGTAAACCTAAGAGGACAGGCCTCTTTAAAAAGTAGTGATGCTCTGGTGGTTTGAGGGTGAAACTGGCTAATCTGTTTTGATCAAGTGGAGTGTAGCTCAGCAAACTAATAGTGTATATATTGAAAAATAGATTACATTTTAACTTCTATTGCTATCTGCATGTTATTCGTACAGGGAAGGCAATCAAACCAACTTAATGCAGCTAGTTTAACTTAAATCTGTTCTGAAAATGCAACCATGACAGTTGACAACTGTGCAGTGTTTCTAAATAAATACAACTTTAGGGTTTTTTTCATAGAAATCTCTATGCCCTAATCCTGTAATAGAGTTTATTTGGGTGGCTGGCTGTACCTGCAGAAAGCCCACTCACTTCCGTGGGACTTGATTCTGCTTTTTGATCTGTGTCGGTAGCTAATCAGAAGGCAGAGTGTATTAACTGAGTATAATGGTGACTAAACTAAGTTTGTTGATGTTCTTGCCTTCTAATTGATTGAGCCCCAAGCCAGTGAACAGAATTTGCTCTTGCAGTGTCCCAGTTCTGTGGAGGGATCCAGTAGCTCTTTGTTTTATGCTCCCTATACGAGCCTGCATCTCGAGTTATGAATTCTTTCCTGTATTGTCTTTGCTTTCTGTTTGGTGTCTGTGTTCGTGGCATAGCAAATGAGATTAAACTGGTCCCATGCACCTTCCCTTCCCTGAAGATGCCTTTGGCTGGAGATACAAATCCCTGTCATTCGTACTTGCCAAATAAGAGTTCTGTGGCATAAACTTTTTTCCCTTAAGTCCCTAAAACTGAAAAATGAAAATGTATTCAGAGCAGAATAAAGGAAACAGCAGATTGCCAAATTTGTGGTGAAAGTTAGCCTTTTTTAATATTTTCATCTTCTAAGGATGTTCAGCTTTTGGTGGGTTTTTGTTGGTTTTGGTTGGTTGGTTTTTTGATAGTGAAATACTTGGTATCGACGTAGCAATAAGTTCCCTAATATCTTGCTAAGTTTCTCATTAGTGCATTTTAGTCTGTGCATGTGTGTGTGAAGTCCAGTATTTACTGAAAACAATACAGTGACCTCTGAGTATTAAATCCAGGAAAGTTGACGTTTACTTTTAAGTAATCCCCTTCTCTCCCGTGCTCTTGCAATGCAGAGCACAGTCTATTTCTCTTTTCATAGAATACTGTTGTAATGTCATGCCAGAGGAGAGAGGTTCCTTCTCTGTGATTTCCACACTCTGCAGGTGTGTCTCTGGTCTGGACTACTGCTTCTTCCAGTACTTACTTGAAAGAAACAAGGAGAAGCAGAAAAACAGGTGTAATCTATTTACTCTCTGCTGTCTGTAGGTGCACAGATTTCTCTACTATGTTATTTGTATGCTTAAATAAACAGCACTTATTCATTAATGTTTTATTAATTACCAATTATAGTCTTAAAAACTAATAGAAGAAACTAAACTCTAAAGGAATGAAGAGGAGTGAGCTATAACTTCAAAGTGTGTGTGTGCTGAAGAATGATGAAAGAGGTATTGGTGACTTGATCAGAATGAAACAATTAAAATGTTTATACTGGATATTCATGTTTCTTTTTAGGCATAGATTGAACCAATGTACCAAAATTTCAACAGTCAGCACTGAATTTTAGTCTAATGTTATTTACCCTAACTTGTGCTATATGCAGTATCTTGTACAACAAAGTATATATAAGTATGCTGTAAGATTGGATGCAAGTCCATTCTGGATTTTGAAAGCAGCAGCAGAAGTTGCTGTATTTGCAGTATCAGGTGTATCATTGTGTGTACCTAGCATCAGCTTGTCTTTGAAATAACCTGCTGACTATGCCTTTTTTTTCCCTTTTTTTCCTTTTTTTTTTTGTGTGTGTAATTCTGGTAGATAATAATGAAAAAGACAGAATTACCTTTTCCTTTTGCATTTATGGGCTTTAATCTATCGGGACAAAACTAATTTTGCCAGCTGGATCGGGGAAAAATAAAATCTTCATGACTGGTAGCTAAGATGGACCTTTGAAATAAACCATTGCTCATCAGACAATTAAATTCATGTATTTGTAAAGGAACATTCCAGTTATCAGGTTACCAATATCCTGTTTGTGGCTGTGCTCTGCAATATTTTCCTTATTAAAAAACTTGGAAAGGAGTGATACTGAAGTGGTAGCAATGGTAAGGAGGCAGGAATTTGCCTCTGGACAAGAATTCTGATCTGTCAGAGTTCTCTTCCTAATCTGCATTTATACCATGGTCTACCTCAGCATATATAAAAGAAAAACTTGAAACAGAAATTGCATTCCCCGTTAGGTAAATTAATGCTTACTAGAACTTTCATCCTGTTTTACTTGTAGAGTTCCTGCTGTTCAGAACATTAGAATTCGGATTAAGAAGAGTGCTGTTGCTGAATGCTTTTAGAAAATTGGTTGTTCAATAATAATTCCAAGAGCAAATAAAATACAATTTGTATAACTCTGTATTAATGAATAAACACATTCCCTAATATACTCACCTTTTCTTACATACTCTGACCTCTCTCACTAGTTCCTGAAGTCTTACCCTGTTTTTCCTTCTCTTTCCTTCCTCCATTCAGTATTTCCTCCCTGGCTGGGTAAGCACATGCTATGTTTGGTTGTGGTGCAACAAGCAAAGTACTCAGCTGTCTGTTGCCTTTGAGAATACGTTCTCTCTCTTCTGCCTGTATGAATTTGATATAGGTCAGCAGTAGTTATTGTAGGAGAAAGCTGTCCTTGCAAAAATGGTCTAAAAAAATAGTGGGGAAAAAACTTTTTCTACTCAGGTGAGCAAATTTTGATGTGACGTAATGGGTCAAATACATGCTGAATCATGAAGTTCCTTTATCTATCTCCTTTTTATCTTTAAAGATTTAAAAAAGAAAACAACATATCCNACCCACCCCCACCCAAACAAAAAAGAACACACACAAAAAAACCCCAAGAATAGGAACAGACTTCAACAGTGATACACTTAATGGTCACCAGGAAAGACTTGGGAGTCTTTGACACACAGTCCTTAATGAAAGTAGACAAATTAAACTTCCCCCCCCACCATTTTGAACAGCACAGTAATTATGTGGTTTGTCTACACTGAGAGATTTAGTCCCTCCCCTCTCCCCCCCCCCCTTTTTTTTGGTGTTCTCTTTCGGC
>VYZW01039480.1:63934-83730 GCA_013401315.1 Balaeniceps rex | reverse complement strand
TTATAAATAAAAGTTACGTGAATTCTGTTTATTATTGGTTGTGGAAAATAGAAAATGTTTGCTTATGTTATGAGTAATAAGTTCAAATGTCCATTGGATAGCTTCTTGCATTTAGACAAAAACATCTTTAATAGCTTCATTCATCATTATATGTGGAATGACAATAATATCTGTGCTTTTTCAATTCCATCTCAATATTTACAAAGCTCGAAGCAGGGTTTTTTTTCCAGACTGATTTTTTGAAATAAATGGTAGCAAGAGAAGAACTGTTTCTCCTTAGTTACCTTGCCTCTTCTTCTCACTATACTAATTAGCTGGTATTGATTAGTACGGCATACTGAAAATATATAACGTGTCAAAATCTGAGCAACTCTCTCTTATCTATACAAACACTGCTATTTTATTAATTTTCATCAAGATTCAGTTTCACTTGAGAAACATTATTATCTGGCTTTAGCTATCATAGTCTATATCTGCAAATATTTTTAAAGCATGTGATACAAACTCATTAATGTCGGTGGAATGGACTTTTCTTTTGGCTTTAACAAGATTTAGTTTAGGTACAGAATATACTGAAAATACTGAAAAATACCTCATTATAACAAGATAGTGAACTAGGTTGTGACCCGATTGTGTTTTCAAAATATAAAAATGCTACTCTACCTGAAGTGAAGTACCACTGCAGCAGAGGTGCTAATTCCAAGTCAATGACCATCTCCTTATCCAAGAACACAGGGCTGTGGTTAGAGAAGGGCAATGGCTGCACACCAGCCTGCATCAGGCAGAGTAGCCCCTTTATGGCTGTTAATACACAGGTCACTTAGAGCTTCTCTTAGAATTAGAATTTTAAAATTAGATTTTATCCTTAAATGGCTAATAATGCCATAATAATAATAATAATATCTCTGCAGTGTTTCATTTGTCCTCCATTGTTTTCCATTATTCACTAGTAGACAGTTAAAAGCTTTGGTCACTAAAAATAGCACTTGGTAACTTCTTTGTATTGGATGAATGTTTTACAGTCAAAAAGAATTTAGAGTAGCAGTGTTCCGAGTTGATTATTGACCATTGTTATTCACTGGGGAAGTCAGGTTGCATAGAAAATAACCTGTATAATGCTTGTGTTGTTATAAAATACTTTTAAAATAAGCATAATCTGTAAAAGAATACAGAGCATGAGAATTATTGTGCATAAATAATTCTTAAAAATTATTTGAAGGAAAAATATTATACATGTACCAGCTGAAGTAAGCAGGGATCCCTATTAGTTTAATGTGTATCAGCAACTCAGAAATATTTACTCATTTTAGAAAATCTGACTTGAAGCCAATCATATTCTAGCAGGTAATGTTACTTGAATCAGAATAAGGTATTACATACTTTTATTTCCTTTTAATTCAAATTCAATTAGACAATGATGCTTCAAAGCAATCAAGACTGAAGTAATCATCCAGTGGAATTAATATGGTCACGTTTAAGTGAAATCACTGTTTTGATTTCAGATCTATCTTAGGCTGCAAATGAAAAAAACTGCAAGTTCAAAACCATTCATGGTGAAGTCAAAGAAAAAGGGGGAATGCTGTCAATAATGGGACCTCTGAGGAAAGAAGTCTGGATGGGGAGGGTGATGGCTTGCGCCAACTGGATTTTAAAATGTATGGGGGAAGGAGGATCTTTCCTTTTGTGGCCTTATTTGCTCCCAGGTCAATGAAGTTGTGATTGCAGTGCTTGTGTTCAGGGGGTAGTGATTTAAACAAACAACAAAACCAAAATGAAAACAATCATATTGAGGTGTGTCACCATTCCCCCTCACATCTGTAACACTTTTTGCAGAGGTAACTCCCACATACACACAGATGTCATTGGAAGGATCCTCTTTATCTGGGTACTCTCCAGGGAAATACTTGTGGGGAGTGGGCTTCTATGGTGCCCTCTGTGGACCCACTTTCTCCAGGTATGGTAGAGCTGAAGGCTGAGATTCCTTAAGTTGACTACAGCACTTTAACATCCCTTTCATTTTGATAGAACTAAATGTTTGAGTTACTTGGGCAGCTTTTACATCCCCGGCTAATAATTTCAGAATATTGAGCTTTCTGTTCTGACTCCTGCAAGGTTGAAACCCAGACGGCACACAGCACCACAGCACTGACAGAGAGATGTCTCATTTCTGGTTCCAGATACTTCCCAGTCTGGTCTTTGAGAACATGTCAGAGATGTAATTCAGACTGACTTGGACCATCCTGGATCAGTCCTCATGTGTGGACAGTAGAAGACACATATATCCTGTTTCTTTCCCACCCACCCACAGTCAAGCCCTACCCATTTTTCGGATTTGGGTGATGGCAGAGAGTTTTGAGGAGCTGGCTGAGGCAGAGCAAGCAAGCTGGTCACTGGCCTCAAGCTGTTAATGTGTCCACACTTCATGATCACTGTGGCATGCCAGGAGTAAGGCCAGGTGTGCCCTACCTGGAAGAGCCTTTGCAAGAGGGACACAGTGAGGAAGTGGTGGGGTCTGCAATGTGGACGGCAGTAGAAGTGGGTTGGCCTTGGTAGAAGCAATCTAACGGGGAAGTTTGTAGGTGACTGGGGAGGCTGAGGAGATCATAACTTCACCTATGTTTTTTTTTTCCCTAAAGATTTAAGGCTTAGAAACATTCTATAAAATGACAAATTATTATGATAGTCTGGAGATTCTTAGGATAACAGTGACTCTTAAAACACATTATTTTTCCCAGAGCTGCATATTTTCTTACAATCAACCTGCTGATTGGAGAGGCATACCTATCATCCCATATTTGTGTCAGAACCTGAAAGGGAAGTATCTTTTGGCAAAGCTATAAATGGAAAACAAGAATAAAATGATTATTTGCCAGAGATGCAAAACCGGAGAGTAAATCATTCATTTCTGTATGTGCAGCAGATAGTTCATATCTTGAACTCAGGTACTCATCAGAAAGAGATGTCTTTTTAGTTGCTCAGTTAGTTCTTGCTGTAAATGATAGACTCAGAACCTGTGATATAGTTCAACGAATGCTTTAGTCATGTGTATGTTTTCACATTGTGCAGTGTTACTGTTAATTGACTATTGCCTCAAAATCTTGATTGATTCTCCTTACTCTTTAATTTAAAATAATTTTAATGAGTATTTTATAACATTTGAATTTTTTGGAAATAACTAAGTTCAACACAACTCCAGTGAAAAAATCTATTTAATTATTGCATGGTAGAAAAAAGGGGAATGTTGGTCAAGGGGCTTAAGAAGATACGGATCTAGGGTGTATTTCTCTATAGGAAGCAGAAACTCCTGAGGGCACCTGGTTTCTGTGTGTGGATTTCAAGAGGAGAAGGTCATCAGTCCTGGTCAGACATGTTTTTGCCAACAGAGAGGTTTGTGTGGATGAAAGCTCTGGCGCTGCTGATGCAGAGACAGGAGTTGAGAAAAATGGGCTTGATAATTCAGGGGGAAAAAAGACCCTGATGAACAGAGTTTGGGTTATTTCTATGACATATTAAGATAAATATGAGATGCCTTTCTCTTTTGAATTGTTTCTTCATGTTTCTCTGAGGATGCTGCTACTAACACCATCTCTTTATTGCTCCAGTTCATTCGTTGAATAAAACTCTGTTATTTAACAGCTCTGTACTAGGCAACATTTATTAGGGATTATCAAGTGAGGTTCAGCTTTTAAGAGAGAGACTGATTTACCCCTTTTCTTTTAGAAATCCTATAGTTTGATGGCAATGTTAACTTTTCATTGTGCATGTTGTTTTCTGGTACATCTTTATTCTTAGCTCTGGGAGAATGAATACATAAATAAAAATCCACTGTTCCTCTGCTGCTCTACTGCCATTTAAATCCCTATTTATCTCACTCTAGGTTGCCAGAGAGGAAATTTAATGTTGAGTATTGGTTCGATAAATGTCAGGGAGGGCAGGCAGTTTATATCCTCTTTTGCAATAAACATTTAGTTCTCCTGACAAAGACAGCATCAGAATATTGGGAGGGAAAAGTTGGTCTAGTGGCCTCTGCTTCTTTCAGCAGCTGAAAACGTGGAGTGGTAATGGTGACCATGCACACAAAGCTGAATCTCCAGAAGTGGTTGATATGTTGTCAGGTATTCAAATGTTTTTCCCATAAAAGTAAGCATCTCTTGTTTAGGATGTTGAACTATGTGAGACTTGGTCTTGCAAAATGTCAGTGCAATTTTCCTCTCATCTGTAAGTATTGTGTAGGTTTAAACTTTTCATGAACCTAGTCTTTTTGAACGTATTATTTTTTGTATGCTTTGTTTGCATTACAATAAAAGACAATTACATCTCTTACCCATCAGGTTAATGAATGGCATGAGACTTATTGAGCTAAATTTGCTTATATTATAATCCAGGGTGCATGTTAGTTAGGAAAAGGCAGCAGATTTAGAATACAACATCATGCAAGTTATCTAAGTGTCGTTATCATATCAGGTGAGTTAAGAAGACACATTAAAGAACTTACTATGCAACTGTTTGGTTTATGCATAGTTAATATATGTCCGGTGCATTTTACAGTGAGGAAATTAAGGCACAAATGGAAATTAAGGAAATTTTTCTGAAATAAAATGTTTATTAGTTAGAGGTACTGAAGTGAAATCTCTTGAGTTAATAGCCATATCTATCAAGATGGTCCTTACCTTCTGCATTCATCGGGAGACTTTGGAGTAACTGAGCCTACTTTCCAAGGGAGCTTCACTAAGGTGATGAAGTGGTACCATGAACAGACATAAAGACATCTGAACAAAACTAGGTTAAGATTTAAAGTTAAGTCTGTACACTTGTAGGCTTTTCTTGATATGCTGGGCAAAGTTTGGTGAGATGCAGTACTCTAGGATTGCTTATTTGGTATAAAATGCATAATGGTTTGGAAAAGCTTACAGCATTAAATGTCATATATGAAAAAAGATAAGTTCTATGACAGTTGGAATAATGTAACACTAATAGGTTTACAATGTTTTTTAGAATCAACTATTATGTAGTATACATAATAAATATAAAATACATAATATATAAATATATACATGTGCATTGTATATGTATTGCATGTACATAATTTCCTATACATACATATTGTATAGTGATACATTATTTTATGTGTCTCTACCAACACCAGAGATCCTTATCAATGAGCTCTTTAAATACATGTAATTAAAAATTCTCTTCATTCATCAAATCTAATATTTCTCATCTTCACATATCCCCATGACTCTGATATATTTAAGAGTCTTTCCGTTTCTTTCTGAGCTTTTCTTATTACCTTTCTGCTTTTGCTTTAAGCTTGTGTTTAAAAATAGGAGGAAAAAACCTCAAAATGAAGCCTGCAATTCAAATAAAGAATAGAATTAGAAATACACTTCAGATATAGACTTTCATCCCTAAGTGTGGTGAGTCCTTTATGCTAAAGTTCTTCTGTTTTAAGGCTTGTTTCAGCTACTTGTTAATCAAACTAAAACTGACTTAGCCAAGAAAGAATTTCAGTCCTTTTGTCCTTGATAAAATGAACAAGCGTAAGCAGATGGCTAACGTGACTAAAACCATTGTCAAAACGTAACTTTCAGCCTAAAAGAAGAGCAGAGAAAATTTACAAAACCTGTCTCTCTAACTTCTCCCAGAGACTTAACTTCAGGTTGGATGAAATCTCTGACCACCAGTTTATTTTTTTGACCTTGCAGCCTACCAAGACACTGGAGAGCTGAGGACTGGGGTATGGAGGGCTGGTATGTCTCAACCAGCTTGTGCCTGTATTTAAAAAGAGGAAAAAAAATTTGAGACCAAGTGACTAGATGGATAACAGTCCAGCGGGAAGGGATCTGATGCTTGTAGTGCGTCACAAGCTGAAACGTGCAATTGCAAGAGCAGCAGGTGCTAGGCTGGGAATTACGGACAGCAGTATCAGTTGCAAGACTTGATGAGCAACTCCTCTGTGCTGCTCAGCACCGGTGACACCTCTGCTAGGGCACAGCAGTACCCAACTGCCTAGGCATGGCCGCAAGGGGAGCAGCCAGAGTGGGCTCATCTGGAGCACACCACCCTCAAAGGAAAGACTGATTCAGTAGGATTTATCAGCCTTGACACAGAAGTCTGGAGGAGCAGAAGGACTATGGTAATAGCATCTGAACATGTGAATGCCTCTTGCAAAAAAAAGGGTGCTAGAGAAAAGGGACAGGAATGGTGTGAGCATGCATTGACACAAAGACAAGCACAGCCACAACGCTGGCTGGAGAGCCCATCCTGTGCGACATTAAACAGGGTCTGGTGGTGAGCGCCTGGCAGACTTAGGCAGGCAAACAACTGCTTTTTGGACCTGGATTTAGCTGGGGCAGGAGTGGCACATCATAATTGCCCTGAACAGATGCAGAATTTCAAAGCACGGGGAAGCATGAAGGCTGCAGAGTGTGGCTGCTGAGCATCCTGGGCTGCCGCATGGTCAGAGTCAGGCAGCAGCAGGACTGTGCCTGCAGACTGCGGTGTCTGTCTTTTCTCTCTGCGGTGCTCTGTATTCATCGGGTGTTCTTGGATCTGGCCCCAAGCTTTCAGCCAGCAGTGGCCATGTCCTAGAAGTAACGATCCTGTTAAATAACTAGCATGCACGCATGTCATTCAGGCTGTCAAGAACATGGATGCCAAACATGATCATTTCTTCTCCCTTTCCTCTTTCCCAATTAAACAGCTTGTTACATCTTTCTGATACTTTAATCATTGAAAACCGTGCCCGTGAATCTTGACAATATGCAAATCAGGGATGCCATCTGTTGATCAGTGCTGAGAACTCCCCAGGCTCAGTGCTGAGTGGCGAGCTGGTGCTAGGTGTGCTTGCTTTATTTCCCTTGCACGTGTGAGTAGTCACGGAGGGAATCCAATTCAGAGACTTGGAATGAGACATCCTCTCTTCACCCTCACAATGAGTTTATTTCAAGCAGCAGAAGGACAAGTTTCCTTACAGACACCCACTTTACCATAGTCTGAAGAAAAAATACACTTATGAAATTACTGTCCGTTCTTCACTCCTGTAGCTAGCTCGGTTGAAGGTGCTCCCTCTGACTGTGCAGACAGGGCCCTGCTGGAGCACACTGGGCTGTTTCCCCCTCTCCATCCCAGTCCAGTGCACAGGTAGACACCTTCATTAAAAAAATAACATCTGCTATTCTGAATCAGTGCGGTGGCCCATGTAGGCTTCTGTGTAAAAGTGGCCAGTAATAGATGCTTAACAGCAAAGGCAGCGGGTATGTGAAGAGGTGCTCTCTCAGCATCTGGTGTTTCACAGATTCAATACTCCTGGAGCCAGAAGCTGCATTAGAGGTGGAGGTAACCTCTGAGAATGTGCCTCCTCCTTTCTTGAAAGCAAATCTTTTCATTTCTACTCATTCTTTGGAGGTGAGTTACATACTTTAAAGTTCTTTGAGTGGAGAAGTGCTTTTTTTAAACTACAATCTGATAATATCATTTGGCTATGTCTAGTCCTTGAATTGTGAATAATCATTTCCTATTCACCTTTTCCAGGCTATTTAAAATTTTAGAACAGCTATTCTACATCCCCTCAGTCACATCTTTTTCCAGCTGAAAAGCTGTAGTCTATTTAGTCTCTTCTCATGTGGAGGAGTCATTTGACTGACATGACCAACTTGTTTCAAGTTTCTTCACTGAAAAGCCATTGTACTGGAACCATTTTAGGTCATTAAGGAACTAAGAAAGAGTCATGCTTTATCTGAAATTACTTAAAATATTGTATTGTACTACCAAAAAGGTTGCAAAAATGGTATAAAATCCTGAAATGTTGCTTTCCCCCTGCCTCGTCCCCCCCAAAAAACCCCAAACCCAAAGAAAAACCTATGTATAGTAATTCAAAAGGAAGTCTTATATATAGCAATTCGCTGTGAGGATGTCTGTTCCATCAGGTCTGTTCCTTCCAGGACAGATTCATATAACACATACTGACATTTAGCAGAAGTTGTTGCTGCAGGTTGAAGCAGAATAGAACACCCCAATTTCATGATACATTGTCTATGGCTGAAGCAAAGTTAATATCTTCTATAATCTACCAGAACAGGACCACTAAAACATCAATGGGCTACTTTAGATTTAATTCTTAACTTTTTAAAAAACTTTAAAATATATTTCTTATTTTAATATTTAGAGAATTTTTGTCCAACTTTTAAAAACTAGTAACCCCATCACTCCTGTTTCCTGCATTGGCTTTTGGTTTTAAAGTGAGGAAAAGGAAACCCAGCTGTACTGTTTTTCCTGAGCTAAAGAGCCAAAAGATTTTACCCTCTCTTTCTGTTACAATGGACTCTTATGAGGTTTGGCTCAAAGTCTCTGCCATGCTCTGCTACAGCTAATCATCACTGCAGAAGCTGGTTCCTTGTGTCTACAGCAGAATTTGTTTTGAAGCTTCCAGAGCTACAGAACTGCTGTGTACGCCAGCATGCATTTTTATTTAGTGGGCCTCTTTTATGACCTCCCTGACAATTTGTTTCTCTTGTGCATACATGAGACAGGTGAGATACCATGTCAAGTAGTTTTCTGTCTGGGCTGAGAACTGAGTAGAAGGAATTTACTTTATTAACTAGCACCTTTTGGTTTTTTAGAAGCTGGATTTTCACAGCATCCCACATGGGAAAAAGTCCATAAACCTACATTTACTACAGTAGACACAGGGTCCAAAGTGCAGATTCTGCTGATGAAAGATGGGGGATTCATTCTGTGAGGACTGAGTTGTCCTTTGCTACTGTTTTTCAGTTAAAATAAATTCAGCTCTGTTACAGTGTAGAACATAACCAACTATAATATAGTCTAAATTGCTCATTGGAAAAACACTACATTGAACATGGTTTCTGATTAAAAATTTTTATGATCAGGTCTCACATACCTTCTAAGTGTCTTGTAAAATAGGATTTCTACGCAGAATGGCTGTTTTTCATGTTCCTTTGGAAGATGAAATTCTACTGATATTAAATGCACATGTTAATAATGGCTTATAAAGATGCCAGAACCCTGGCATCAAAAGGACCAGCTGTATTTGAAACACTTATACTAAATGTTACTCATGAGCTTATATAACCTACTTTTCATTTTTCTCCTATTTTGATAAATTGGCTTTGCTGTCAGTTATATTATGTGAAAATTTGGTCAAGGGGGTATCTTGAATTCATTAACTTAAAAAATAAGTATTTTTTAAAGAATTAAAGTTAGTTTATGGAACAGAAGTCACCTGTAAAACAACAGATGCAAATGACAAAACATCAGAGATTTTAGTGGGTTTTTATATGTGAATCTCTCTAAGATATGTCCAGACTGATGAGACATACGTCACAGCTATTTTGCCCTGAATGTTGATTTTCCCCTCAGCATACAATAAATAAACAGTAAATTCATGAAAGTGGACTTAAGGTGATGTAAAAGTTGGACTTAATAAGCATCTTAAAATTTGGCTGTTTATCTAGATGTCTTTGGTTTGTTTTTCTTGGACAAATACCAGTATTTTCCTTTGACTAAAATAGAATGTTAAAGTCCATTGTTCTGGCATTGTTTCACTTTTCGCCTTCTACATAAACTTAGTTGTTTACCCCAAAAAAGTGTATTGTTTTTCCAAAGGTAGTTTCATTCTGCCTCTTATGGTTTACGTCTTATCTTTTACCAATTGACTTTTTCACTCCTAGTCTGTACCATGAACGGTAGCATGCTGGCGTACTTCTGATACTGCAGTGGTAGTTGGTTGTTTAGTATTTAAGTCTGTATAACACAAAATAGACAAACGAAGTTTATAGACTTTGGTTATGCAACATTTACACAGCATATTCAGCTAAGCACAGGACCAGGTGCTTGAAGGTATTATTTTTAATGACATGGAGGTAAGATATGGCCTGCTACCATTACAGTGCTAAAGTATAAGTAGGCTTCAGTTTATTCAAGGTGACATCATTCCCCTTACAGTTGTGTTTTTGTAAATGCAGGATATGCTTTTTGCTAATAAAACTGGAGACAATCATAACAACTAATAACTTTTCAACATGTGGCTGATGGTGTATGCTTTGGATAGGTCAAACTTTTTGAAAAAACAAAGGTGAATAGAAATGTTCTGTGCTTTTTTTGCTTAATTTTTAATCGAAACAGTTTGTTTTAAAACAAATCAATATCCCTGAATTCTTTGCAATCCAGCACAACATTAGAGAAAACCAAACAGAACATAAACATGCCTAATGTGATTCATTTTCTTTGTCAGATACAAGAGCAAGATACAAGGTAAACTAACAGTAGTTCATAGAATGGCATTTATTTCTTCACAGTGTGACTTTTCAATGTCACTATTCTTTTAAATTCAGTTGAAATCGAAGAATCAAATTTAGTTTTTCATTATTATTTTTTCATTAGGCTACATGAATTTACGGCTTGTTTATTCTCTTGGTTCCCTCAATTCCTCAGTCTCTGAATTACATTAGAGCTGTTCAGATTGTAAAACGTTCCAGGCAGACGCGGTTGTCTTTGTATGCCACATACAATATATTTTCTGTATTTCTCTTTATTCTTGCTGTAATTAGCAGGAAAATTTCCATGAAATGGGATTTTGTTTTATAAGAATTTACCCACTTGTGCTACTAAATCCCATTATAGTGAGAGCATAAATGAGCATTGTCAAGGGGATAAGTAGCAGGAGGAGATGAAATCTTATAAAAAAAGCATTCCATTTAAAATGAACCTAAATATATGTCCAACAGATTTGTAAATTGTCTGCACAGGTGAAATATTGTACTCTTATATCTAAAAAGTTTTCAGTTTCTTCAGGAGTCTTCACAACGAGGAGTTTTTGTTCTCTTTTATTAACACACTTTATGAGGAAACAAAATGTTCAGAAAACAGTTATTGCAATATTAGAAGGAACCCATTAATCCTTATCTTTATTTGTTCAGTATGTAATTTCCACAGAAAATTATTTTATTAAAATTGATATGAGCTCCAAGAGAACATATTTCCACCTCACCTTACTTTTAAGGTTGCAAGTCATCATTCTATTGTGACTCTGTAGGATAAAAAATGGAAAAAAGGAAATTCACCGGCTAATTAACATGTGAAAATGTGTGAACTTTTTATGTCCCTTTGTGACTTGCATCTTTGTCTTTTAGCATTGTCCATAAAGAACTCTAAATTCTGTCTGTCACATTTATCCTCCTATACTGGACTACCAGAGGATATTCTTATGCCAACATAACACTGACAGTTTGGCTGATTGATAGATATCCTCCTGGTTAACTTGAAAACACATTTCTACATAATGGCTATGAAGTCAGTGGAGAAGAACCATTTATATAGAGTCTCAGAATGCCTTTACATACTTTTTAGAAAACTCATAGTTGTCAGGACTTGAGAGAAAAATGACATTTATATAACATTAGCAACTGCTTAGTCTTTGGGTATAGTGCAGAGTTTTAAAAGTGACTTAAATAATGATAGGGGATGTGTTGCTCTTGTTCACTTAAATAAAAACTTGCGGCTTGTTAGAAATCAACAATGAGCAGGTTTTACTGAGCCAGTGCATTGCTGCCTAGTATTATTTCTATTTATTACATTTAGTATTGTATTCTGGTTTTCCCTTCCTCATTTTTACCTTCATAAATCTTACTTTTAAGGGTCCAAAAGTATTTGGAAGTTTTTCCAGAAAGCTATGATGCAGTAGACATAAACAAATGTTGAGGTCAGAGATTTTACTCTTTGAGGTGTTGGCTATCTGATAATTAAGGTTGACTATTACAATTAATTACAGGTTCCAATTAAGATCACTTTTTGCTATGGTTATCTCATTGCTCTAATCTGCTGGCATCCACTGCGTTGCTTGTTGAAGGCTGTCAGGTGCCTTGCTGAGAACTGACTTCACATTGCTCAGAGTGACTGAGAAGTTTTCCTGGGGTGATATTTTACAAAAATCACAGTTACTTATTTATACCTTTAAAATAGGAGATTTTGCAAAATGGAAGAGTCTTAGAAAGAAACAGCATATGATGTATTAGTGCCAAAGAATTCTATATTCTCTGCTTAAAGTATCTGTCCATCAAAATAATTCTGTGCCCCCGCCCTGCCACAGGGTCTAAGTTTCTCACAACTTTTTATGTCCTTAATTTCACTGCCTGACAGAGATTCCTGCCTCTTCAACAAGGAAATAGGGGACAGAGACAGCAAATGACTCGGGCAAAATGAATCACGTAGAGCACATCTGTAGTTTATGGATTTGGGCTGCCTTTTCAATCCCAGACCAGCATTTCTTCCCAGCACAAAGAGGCTTGTGGTCACTATAAACAGGATTTTCACAGGACTGCCATATGCTACGGAGTTCTTCCTGCACTGAAGTGCTCAGCATCTTCAGAACTGAGGACATTTATAAAATCATTAATACATTCAGAGACTCTTATCATGCTACTTATGTTCCATCTGAGAAGTGGTAGAGAGAAAAATTGCCATTTCTATTTTTAGACTACTTCCTGTGAGCTTACACTAAAAAGGTCACCTATGTATTCCTGTGGTGTCTTGTGCCAGGGAATAGGGTCTCTAGGCACTACCGTGAAAACAAATAGTATTTCCTAATTATAACAGAAAACAAGGATTGTTGGAGGTGGAGTATGAGTCACAAGTCTCCAAAGTAAAGTAAATGTTATTTAAAATTTACTTTGCAAAAGAACTTAGAAACATTTATAAGATTGGGCTCTTCGCTAGACTAGACACCTTGCAAAATTTGAGTGAATGACTGTCCTCTTTCACTTTAATAAACTCAATTAAAAAAAAATCAAAATAGTCTATGCTCTCTGCACAATATAGGTCCGTTATATTTCCATTTATCAAGGACATATTTGCAGCCTATTTGTAGCCGTTTTCTTTCCTGAATGTGTTTTAACTGTATTAGGGTGTTTTTCAGTGGTAGCTGTGATGATGTATGGTATGTGGTGCAGCTGACATGTTTGTCCATGTTTCAGATGCTGTCCTAGCAGGGGCTTCAGCCAGGCAGCTTTTTAATAATCTCTCTTCTCATCTGTAGCTGCAATATTAGCAGACAGTGTTGAAGAATGATTCCCATTCTAGCAGGAAATAGCTGCTTCTTCAATTTACTGTTAGCACTGCTAGATCCCTGCAGTGCCATTTTTTTCTCTGCATTTTTTAATTTGTTAGGCTCATGCTTGTTGTTTGTATTTGCAACATTATGGTGTTCAGTCTGGACTCATGTGTCACTACCCTGAAATTACTCTAAGTTGTTTAATCCTAAAAGAATCTCAAATCAGTATGAGGGGTGAGGTGGGGAAAGAATTAGTAGGTGGTGCTGTTGATTTTTATCCTCCAGTGTCCTGGTTTTGGCTGGAATAGAATTAATTTTCTTCCTAGTAGCTGACATAGTGCTGTGTTTTGGATTTAGGATGAGAATAATGCTGATAACACACTGATGTTTTAGTTGTTGCTGAGCAGTGCTTATACTAAGTCAAGGACTTTTCAGTTCTCATACTGCCCTGCCAGCGAGGAGGCTGGAGGTGCACAAGAAGCTGGGAGGGGGCACAGCCAGGACAGCTGACCCCAACTGACCAAAGGGCTATTCCATACCATATGACGTCATGCTCAGTATATAAACTGGGGGAAAATCTGGCTGGAAATCTGCTGCTCAGGAACTGGCTGGGCATCTGTCAGCAGTTGTAAGCAATTGCATTGTGCATCACTTGTTTTGTATATTCTTTACCATTATTATTATTTTCTCTTCCTTTTCTGTCCTATCCAGTTGCCTTTATCTCAACCCACGAGTTTTACCCTTTTTCTGGTTCTCTCCCCCATCCCACTTGGGAGAGAGTAAGCCAACAGCTGTGTGGTGTTTAGCTGCCTGCTGGGTTAAACCATGCCATCCAGAGGTACAGTTCACANCGTAGAGCACATCTGTAGTTTATGGATTTGGGCTGCCTTTTCAATCCCAGACCAGCATTTCTTCCCAGCACAAAGAGGCTTGTGGTCACTATAAACAGGATTTTCACAGGACTGCCATATGCTACGGAGTTCTTCCTGCACTGAAGTGCTCAGCATCTTCAGAACTGAGGACATTTATAAAATCATTAATACATTCAGAGACTCTTATCATGCTACTTATGTTCCATCTGAGAAGTGGTAGAGAGAAAAATTGCCATTTCTATTTTTAGACTACTTCCTGTGAGCTTACACTAAAAAGGTCACCTATGTATTCCTGTGGTGTCTTGTGCCAGGGAATAGGGTCTCTAGGCACTACCGTGAAAACAAATAGTATTTCCTAATTATAACAGAAAACAAGGATTGTTGGAGGTGGAGTATGAGTCACAAGTCTCCAAAGTAAAGTAAATGTTATTTAAAATTTACTTTGCAAAAGAACTTAGAAACATTTATAAGATTGGGCTCTTCGCTAGACTAGACACCTTGCAAAATTTGAGTGAATGACTGTCCTCTTTCACTTTAATAAACTCAATTAAAAAAAAATCAAAATAGTCTATGCTCTCTGCACAATATAGGTCCGTTATATTTCCATTTATCAAGGACATATTTGCAGCCTATTTGTAGCCGTTTTCTTTCCTGAATGTGTTTTAACTGTATTAGGGTGTTTTTCAGTGGTAGCTGTGATGATGTATGGTATGTGGTGCAGCTGACATGTTTGTCCATGTTTCAGATGCTGTCCTAGCAGGGGCTTCAGCCAGGCAGCTTTTTAATAATCTCTCTTCTCATCTGTAGCTGCAATATTAGCAGACAGTGTTGAAGAATGATTCCCATTCTAGCAGGAAATAGCTGCTTCTTCAATTTACTGTTAGCACTGCTAGATCCCTGCAGTGCCATTTTTTTCTCTGCATTTTTTAATTTGTTAGGCTCATGCTTGTTGTTTGTATTTGCAACATTATGGTGTTCAGTCTGGACTCATGTGTCACTACCCTGAAATTACTCTAAGTTGTTTAATCCTAAAAGAATCTCAAATCAGTATGAGGGGTGAGGTGGGGAAAGAATTAGTAGGTGGTGCTGTTGATTTTTATCCTCCAGTGTCCTGGTTTTGGCTGGAATAGAATTAATTTTCTTCCTAGTAGCTGACATAGTGCTGTGTTTTGGATTTAGGATGAGAATAATGCTGATAACACACTGATGTTTTAGTTGTTGCTGAGCAGTGCTTATACTAAGTCAAGGACTTTTCAGTTCTCATACTGCCCTGCCAGCGAGGAGGCTGGAGGTGCACAAGAAGCTGGGAGGGGGCACAGCCAGGACAGCTGACCCCAACTGACCAAAGGGCTATTCCATACCATATGACGTCATGCTCAGTATATAAACTGGGGGAAAATCTGGCTGGAAATCTGCTGCTCAGGAACTGGCTGGGCATCTGTCAGCAGTTGTAAGCAATTGCATTGTGCATCACTTGTTTTGTATATTCTTTACCATTATTATTATTTTCTCTTCCTTTTCTGTCCTATCCAGTTGCCTTTATCTCAACCCACGAGTTTTACCCTTTTTCTGGTTCTCTCCCCCATCCCACTTGGGAGAGAGTAAGCCAACAGCTGTGTGGTGTTTAGCTGCCTGCTGGGTTAAACCATGCCATCCAGAGGTACAGTTCACACAAGTTTGTTGCATGATGCTGTTCCTGACAGTGTGGCTTTCTCGGCATCTCTATTTCAAATGCTGTTCTTTAGAGTCAAGTGCAAAAGCATCATCTTTCTTAGACACATGTTTTTCTTGCCTCACTCCTTTTGCCATCCGGAAAAGTGTGTGTGTAACTAGAAACATTCCAGACTTTATGTACTCATATAGGAGATGTGCAGATAAAATAATCTAATTTAAAAAAATGCTTATTTTAATTTTTTTCCTGATCAGAGGAATCAGAATTGCCTTCCTGTGAGCTGGATCTGTCGTTAGGATGAGCTCAGGGGATGTTCTGCCATTTTTGTTTGGTGACATGATGTTTCTCACAGTGATGAGCAAGAAATGAAACCTCTTCTGACAGAAGAGGAGATACTTCTTTATCAGCAGTTTTAACACTATTGATAATGTAGTTCTGTGATCTCTCCAGATTGAAAAAGAATACACATTCTTTATTTTTGATATTGGTTCTGTTCTTGTGGGACTCGGTAGTTATCACATTTGTGATCAGCGTAAGTCACGCCTCACTGTGTAGTTAAGTTGAATTATAGCCATTTGGATGAGAGCAGGAGCACAATGAAATGACTCTTGCCCTTCTAAGAGTGACTGCCTTTGTACTCAAAGTGTTATCTAATTTGGGCTGTGACCTGTACAAATATTCAGCTAGAGTTAAAAGTTGTCATCTGGAAAAGTCATATGAAGCAAATTCTGGTACTTAAGACTTTTCCTTACAAAAGGCTGTTGCTTTGTGTCCCCTCATGAGGAATGGCTTCTGGCTACTCAGAACTGACATAAAGTGCTTTTCATAGGGTCTGGAGGAAACTAGACAATTTTGTTCTTATCACAAATAGGGCCTTACAGGTCTGTGTGAATCTTTTCTTGGGACAAAAACCTCTTGGTATGTGTATATGTGTGTTTTGGGGGAAAGGGTGTTCACTGATCTGCATTCATGTGTCTGTATTTGCTCATGCATGCTAGGACAAGTAGTTCATCCCATACTGTGTGCAAAATAATGTACTTGGCACTTACACAGAAGTATTCAGCAAAACATCTCAAAGATTTCAAGCATTAAAAAAGTTTCAAGAGCAACCTACTGGGAATTAGCAGCACTATGTGCAACACTAGAGATGAAGGACAATATCCTGATGTCAACTTTTTCATCAAGCTGTGTCATTAAATTAAAGCTGAGACTCTTTGTTGGGTTCTTTTTTTGAAAATGTCATGTTGGAAAAATAATCAAACAAGTTGTTTTAACATTTGCTAAACAAAGCTTCTTATTTAAAATTAGTTGTTAACTTTTTAGAAAAATAATACTTTTACAAAACTTAAGAAGTGAGGAGAAAAAGTTGAAATTAAGTTTTCATGTTAGATAGGAAAGTAGCTTAAGGCTCTAGGATATACATAGTATCAAGGGAGGTAATTAAGGTGATGAGGGTGTAGAAATACAAAGTAGTCTCAACAAAAGCTTTGCCTCCGATGTCTATATAACTTTCTCTTTATTTTTTTATCTTCCAGTAGCCCTCTGATAAGTAAATTATTATTCATTTGTTTGTATACATTTGGGAAATAGCTAGTTCCTTGCAAGTTAAAAGTAATGCCTGGAACATATCTCTTGTAAACAGATTGTGTGTATATAAAATGTATGTAACTACACCATTGTTTCATAGTAAAAAAAATACTTTGTCTTTTTCTGATCTGGTGGTTCAACAGAACTAAAAGAAAACTACAAATTTAAGTCTGTGCAGTTCGGTGCATGTGATGCACAGTAAAAAAGCCCTCCTAACACACCCTCTTAAGAAATTACTCAATGAATAATGCTGAATCCTTTCATTAATTTTGTATTTGCTGAGGTAAAGTAGTAAAGCATTAAGATGTATTGCTCAACTATGTGAAGGATAATTTTAGATAAATATAACTTTTTAAACTTTTCATGGAAAATGTGGGTAGTAAATTTTTGCTGGCAGTTATATATCAGTGGGAATCTTTGCTTGCAAGAATTTGGTAAGGATCTTGACAACCAATAGAGAGCCTCCAGCAGTAAAAGTAGTAATTTTTGAACTTCCAGCATAGTAAAGCTTAGTATCAAGTTAAAGAACACATCTCTTTCTGCTGGTGCCCTGCATGACCTATATAGGACAAGTTATCCTTTTTTAATATACCTGATGTTTATAAGCATGAGAGAGCATCCTAAGACCCAACAGAGTAAAAAGTACCTTTGCCTTGCTCTTTTATTATAACCTTATGCTTTTTCTTCTACTTGCTTTCTCTTGCTTTTGGCAGATCTTGTCTTGGCTATCATATCTTTGAGCAAAAGAAATCTGAAATACATTCAGAACCTCCTAAATACTACTAGTCACTGTTTATATGTGATGAGGATGCTTTTAGTCCACATAGACTTGAAATGTAGCTCTGCCTGTTCTGAGATTAGTAAAGCCTGGGCAGGAAAGGAAACTTCCAATGTTGCTAGTGTTTGAGTTTCCTCTATTGTAGGAATGATGCTAGGAATCCATCACCTGAAGGAAAAGATGATATCAAAGTAAATAATTTTTTTTAATATACATGAAAAAGTCATAGCTTCAGCTTTAGTCATGAAGTTTTGCAAATTTTTTTGAGTCTCACATTTCAGGTGCAATAAAAGTGCTAAATATTAATTTTAAATATGTATATGTTAGTAGATATTACAAAATCTTCTCTTTCACTGATGAACAGGGCTTTTTGTAGATTGCTAGGCAAAATATGATATTTTCTTTTTAGAAGGGTCTACATTTTAAAAGGTTTGGTTTCGTTTCTTACGTGCTTGAGGCAGAATGTGCAGTAACTCTTTGGAAGGGAAATGTTTCACAGCAGTTTAAAGCCTCATTTGAAGATACACGTGAAGAGATCTGGTCATTTTTGTAGTGTGGATGTTCTTGAAGTCCTCGGGTTATAAACAAGGTGGTGTTGGACAGTGAAATTTGATCCCTGGAAATTATTAAATCATAAGCACTAGTGGAATATAAGGCAAAACTGTCAAAAAGGAAATATTTACTTGCTATTACTTATTAACAGTTATTCTAGGGTTCTTAAATGAAACGCAGCAGGTGAGAACATCTTATGTGGAGTTTAAAAATTGTGCATTATATTATACTTTCATTAAGGAGTTGTACAGGAGTAAAGATCTATAGCAGTAATAAGGAGAAAGTTCTGGTAAGCTTTTCTTCAAAAGAATCATTGACTTTTACTATAGAGCCAACAATAGTGAAACCTATTCTTTCCTCTCTCCAGGATCATTGGTGATATATTATTACAGTTTTCAGTCATAAATATGGGTCAAAAACTGTATTTTTTTTTTATCTTGCAATTTGTTTTTTTTTCCTTGAAGTTCTTACAGCCTAATGAGGTATCAGCACTGCAAATTCAAATCTAAGAAGAGATGCTAAATAAACAAACACATAAACAACAAGAAGAAGATGAAAAAGAAGACATTTAAAATAACTAAATTTTGGCTTAACTCTTTTGAAGCCCTTAGCAAAATCTTAGAAAAGTAACAGTAATTCATGCCAAAATGAATGGCTGGCATACCAGTGCAAAAAGAATAAGGATACAGGGGTGAAATCCTGACCCAGTTCAAGTTTTTTATGGAGGATTTGCTATCCCTCTTTATCCTATTGTGGCCTGGCCAGGTCTTGCCATCTGGTTATGCAGTTTATGTTAAGTCCAAAAGTTTTGCTACAGAAGATTTCTATCAGTTATCACCCACCCCAAAGTTTCAAGGTCTGAATGCTGTATATGAAACTCAATACTCAATATTTTTCAAATGCTTTTCTCACAGTATGTAATGAAACTATATACTAAGCCTTGAAATATCCATGCTGCTGCAGTGTCACATCTGACTCTGTAAGCCTCCTGATCTCCCCCTAGTGAGACTTTCTGTGCTTTGGTGGAGTGATACAAGACACGGCCAAACCTGGCGGTAAAAGAATTCACAATGTCTACAACATATTGAATAAAGATGCTGAGCCTAGTAACAATGGCATCAATTAAAAGCTCCTTCAGAGACAAGACTGCATGCCTAATACACTCTACCTTCAGGAAAGTTACTTCTTAGTAGTATTTTGATCAGTGCCTTAAAAAATGACACTTCTATCAGAGGTTCTCAGCTGTGGCAAAAGACACATAACTTG
>VYZW01039480.1:50230-63602 GCA_013401315.1 Balaeniceps rex | reverse complement strand
ACTTTTATAGTGATTTTAATTTATACATTAGTTGTAGCTAAGTCAAAGACAGAACTGTACTAGAGCACTACCTCCAGCCATTTTCTAGTCTACCCTCTGCATATAACACAAGCATTATTGGTCATTTCAGAATAAAACACTATTTCAGAGAAAAGAAAATGTTTTGATGTTTTCTAAATGCAGTACTTTGTCTTCTCTCTCATTTCAAAAGAACATTTTGTTAAAAGGAGAAAAGAAGCTACATTTTAGGACACAAAAAGTTTTGGTTTGAATGACTTTTGTCAGTTGACCTAAAATTGGCTTTCTTATTATTTTTAAAAAGTTTTTGTCAGAAAAACTATTCTTAAGAAAAGACTCTTTCAGTTAAGTTGAAACTGTGTTTTATGCATTTTTTAAACCTGTCTGTTAAATCAAAAAAAAAGCCATTATTAATTGAGCTCTAACCAAAAGTAATTAAACAGGAAATCATAGCAGCATATTACTTGCCTTGCGAGTAGGTGTATAAGGCATGTATGTTCATGTATAAAGAACAGATTTTACATCAATCACAAAAAGCGTGTTGTTATGAAAGGACAAAGCATTTTAATGTGGCACATAAGGAAAACATTTTATGTTCCTAATCATATATAACACAACCCCCCTCTGTCTTCTTCAGCAAAATCTTTTCTGAAAAGGCATTCTTTAACTCGTATGAAGGAAGAATTCTGCTATTAAATTATACTAGGAATAAATCAGGTAGCTTTTTTCTTTTACAATTACTCTTGAAATAGAAAAGAGTTTTGGAAAAAAAAAAACAACCTGAGTTTTCATATGAGAGATTTATTACTTGTTAAAATTTCCTGTATAACAGTATCCTGGAGTTGAAGTGTCAATATATTCAAATGGTGTATTAACCTGTATAGTTTTTATTTTATGGACGTATTACATGAAAAAAAGGATTGTATTAAAGATATGTCATGAGTCATGGTCAAAGTTGCTCTCTCTCTCAAAGTTGTAGCATATAAGTTATGAAAGCCTCAAAGATCTACTTTTTTGCTGGAAGAAAGAGATACTGTAAGCAAGCTGTTAATGGTATGAAATTGCCCTTTCATATAGTATCTTTAATCCAGTTTTGCAAGATCATATTTTCTTTTGAGGCTTACATGGCATTGTATTACCAAGTAGACTTTAAATGTTAATAACACCATTATCTATGTATATGATTCACTTCTATTTGTTGTGTAATAGGATAAAAAAATCCCAAAAACCAAAAAACACTCTTATCCAAATAGATCTTTGCAAGCATCTATTTTGAAATCCTTCTGCCTTTGCAGAGATGGTCAAGGAAAGGAGGCAAACTGCAGACAGGTTATCATGTGGAAGGGAAGGACATGTTGATCTTGAGGGACAAAAAAGAAATAAAGTTTCATAGTTCCCTTAATACTACTTCTTGTGTTGTCCCTTTTAGTGGAATTGTAATGTTGGAGCCTTTTTTTTTTATAAGACTAAAGCCTTTGTTCCTCAGTTTTTATTAATACATAGTTTGCTTTACTTACAACAATATTATTTATTTATTTTCCTCCAGACTGTTGCATTTCTTATAGCTGTTTAATTTTATATTCTTAACTAGATGTATTTTAAGTCAGGAAGTATAGAGCCTTTGAATTATACAATATGGTACTTTTACATTAAAGTCAGTATTTAATAAGCAGTTTATGTTTTAAAATGTTTATAATTTGTGTTTTCAGATTGTATGTATTTTTGCGTTTTCTGCTGTACTAACACATAAATACGTAAAATGAGGAATTTCAATCAAAATGTGGATTCTAGCTCAGGAAAGTACCTAAGCATGTATTCAGCTGAAAACGAACAGAGAGACATTTTCAGAAACAGGACTGAGAGATAACTACTTCAGAATTAATCATGATTATTTAAGAGCTTTGCTGGATCAAGGGCATGGCTGGCAGTTCTGGTGTGGTTCAGGCAGGTGGGAATGCATTTCTCCTGCATGCTTTATAGTGCAGACAGTTGCAAGAAATGAGCTACAGTGAGATTTCCATTGTATGACTCATACCGCAGTTGTTTCTTGATAGTGTGATTCACACCCATGAAAACATTGTGTAACGAAAAGCTGTCCACTTTGTGAAATCACGAAGTGGATGGCTTTTTTGTGTTTGTTTTTATTTTATTTTATTTTTATTGTATCTTCACTTCAACAACCAACTCTCAGTATTTGAAGATTACTCACAGATTTTTCTACTGTGCGTTACATAGGTACACAAATATCTGTTCTAAATGGTCTTTACATTTTGTTGCTAATTTTAAGAGACCATTTGGCCCCTTCATTACAAGTCCCTCTAGAAAGTCCCTGGTGTTTGGCTTCTGCTTCCTTTCTGCTAACACTGCTCCCTTGGTCTTTACCGGATCTGTAACCTAGGGGCTGGGATGCAGAGCAAGAGTTCCTGCCGTTAAAAGTGGAAGAAGGAAAAGAGCCATAATGGAAAGAGTTTGGGAGAATTATGTTTATTACTTCTACTGCCATCAGAAAAGCTGGAAGGGAGATTGTCAGTTGCTGTTTCTGAGAGCAGCATATTCCCTCCAAGTCCCTCTGTTGCCCCCATGACTACAGTGACCATGAAAGGTGGATTTGCATAGGCAAAACAGGTTTTGGCATCTCTGCCACTTTGCTGTGGTGGGCAATCTGTTGTTTTCATCACCAGTGGCCATGGATGTGGCTGAGGAGCTGAACTCCCTGCACCACTCCGCCAGTTAGTTGTTGGACTGGTCACAGCTTGCTGACTTGCCAATCTTGGTTGGAGCATCTCAGAGCTATCATAAACAAGGACTAGACAAACAAGGAAAATCTATAGTACTATGGTTTTCTCTAAGCTTATCATCTAGGTTTCTTCTGTAATCAAAAGAAAGACACCTTCAAAGGGTGATTCATTAGACCTGTATTGAATAGAATAAATTACTCTGGAGCTGTATATCTATTTCTATTGACTTGGCCTTCTAATAGTTGCTTGGATTAGGCACCTAATTTTACATACCTAAAGTTAGCTGGGATAAGTCTCTTAGTGCACAAGAAGGAAAGACTTTAATGTTTCTAATGCTGGAAAAAATTGTTGGAACTAAAATGTTGCTCGTTACCACATTCAGCTTTATTACCTCAATGAAAAGTCATTAAGTGGTGCTGAGTGCAGTACAGATCTCTGTAAGGGACTGTGACTTAGCCACCTGATGACATGGGATATTCAGGTTGACAGTAATAATCATTTCATGAAAATTGCTTATAAAAAGCAAAATATTGGAATCATAGTATCTTAGGCACTACACATGACTGCATGAAGTGCATCAAAAAGCTAATTACATTTCAAGAAATCCTTGGCTTTAGAAGAGGTTTAATATTATGATTCATTAGTGATATTTTCCTGACTAGTCTTTTGAAAAGTTCCCCCTTGCTGTTCAAGTGAAAGAACATTATTTTCTGCAAACTAGAGAACCGGGCAGTTAAAACCAAAAGGCATTTACATTGTCATTCAATCTGAATGTCATTTGTTTTTTTAAAGCAAATGTTTATGGGTCAGAAATCGGCACTTTGAAATAACTATTTTTAGGGCCTTTGGGGAGGAGTGGTGAAAAAGTTCAGAAAAGGGAACAAAACAAACCAAATAAAAAATAATAATAATAAAAAAAAAAAACACAAAAAAGAAACTTTAAAAACCCTAAAGCACTCCATTAGTAAGTACAACCATTATTCTTCATATGTCCCACACTGACTATCTCTGACCTTGGAAACATACTCCCGTCTCCCCTGCCTTTGCCAGTTTCCTTGGCTCCGCTGCTCTAAATTTCCATAATGCTCTGCAGAAATGTAGAACCATTTCAGGATGCCCACAAAACGCTGTATGCCTATCAAGAAATTGGTGCTCTCACTTCATAAAGGGACAGAACAGGAGTTTGAAAGCTGTGTCACCCAATAGCATAAACTTCTGTCCTGTCTCGAAGACTTCAACTTGTTTTCCAAAATACTCCGCCAACAACAGTAGAGTTTGGTACTCCTAGTCCGATGACGTTAATGAGGGAAGACCTCCAGCAACACTATGGCAATGGAACTAGAAGGTTATTCGGGTTTGGCATTGCCTTTTACTTTCTCAGCATTGACTGGACAGAGAGGAATAACTGGGAGAGATAGTGTTTGAAGTAATTTAAATGTACATTGTGCCTTTTGAAATCAATAAGCTTGGTCCAGCTGTATTTGTGGACTGAAATGATCCTAAGTACCAGAGCACTGAGATGCAGTGCTGGAGGTTCACAGAAAATGCTGTACAAAGATTATTATAGACTGGATTTCATTTTTATCTGTAAAACAGATAATCCACAGGTTCCATCGAGTCCTGTCAATAAGCTTTCATACCCAGACTCTACTCAGCTTTTCCTTGTATATGACCTGCAAATATGTTAAAATGTAGCCATTTATCCTCAGGAACTGACTTTATATAATTTCAGATGGCTAAAATCTCATCATTACTAGATGTGTGATAAATGGTCAGTATTGACCTAGACTGGATTTGATCCAGAGTCAGATGTGAGGAAGTCCATACATTACAGGAATTTTATCATCCTGTTTTCCTGAGCTTATTTTCACAAGTGAAATGAAGTCACATTTTGTAAAAATATTAAAGGCATAAAGTATATTAATGTAATTTATTTGTTCTTCCTTTTTTATCTGAAGGAAAATTGTATTCTGTGAGACACTTTCATTTCTTAGAAGGATTTTCTGCTAAAACTCCTGGCAGAGGATTTCTTTACTAATGATAAATACAAATAGGTTATAGATTTGGAGAAGAGCAAGAACTCACACTTACAGGAACATTTTTATATAAAAATATTAATTTTATACTACAGAGAACCACTTTCTGCTCCAGTAAAATAATAAATGCTCACCTTTTATTGTTTATGGGATAATACTGATAATTTGCATTTTCTCATGTCAAACTCAAGGTACTCTTTTCTTCTTTTTTTCCTTCCTTTCCTCTGATAATGTGAGTGACGTGCTGTTATATCCCTCAGCAGTTAGCACCTTTTTTCTTCTCTCTCTCTACAGTCTCTAAATGAGGTAAGAGTCTATGCTGCAGAAATAGCTTTTCAGTTTGAATTTTGGTTTTGTTTATCTTTCCCTACACCCTCTTAAAGTGAAAGAAGAAAGTCTTCTCTTGCCACACCAATTAACAAAAACTAATAGAGCTCTAAAATGTTAACCAGAGCACTTTGTATACAATGCTGTTATACAGAAACATCAGTGTTGCTCTTCATTCCTGCCACTAATACTCCATAAGACTCCCAACCATTACCCTACAGTGTTTACCTGTTTAGTTGCAAATTTGTTATAATGGGGTAATGGAGTAAAAGCCAAAATCAGTGTGGTGGGTTGACCCTGACTGGATGCCAGGTGCCCACCAAAGCCACTCTATCACTCCCCTCCTCAGCTGGACAGGGGAGAGAAAATATAACAAAAGGCTCGTGGGTTGAGATAAGGACAGGGAGAGATCACTCACCAATTACCATCACGGGCAAAACAGACTCGACTTGGGGAAATCAGTTTAATTTATTAGCAATCAAATCAGAGTAGGATAATGAGAAATAAAAACTTAATCTTAAAACACCTTCTTCCCACCCCTCCCTTCTTCCTGGGCTTAACTTTACTCTGAAATTCTCTCCCTCCTCCCCCTGAGCGGTGCAGGGGGACGGGGAATGGGGGTTGCGGTCAGTTCATCACATGTTGTCTCTGCCGCTCCTTCCTCCTCGGGGGGAGGACTCCTCACACTCTTCCCCTGCTCCAGTGTGGGGTCCCTCCCATGGGAGACACTCCTCCACGAACTTCTGTGACCTGAGTCCTTCCCATGGACTGCAGTTCTTCATGAACTGCTCCAGCGTGGGTCCCTTCCACAGGGTGCAGTCCTTCAGGAACGGACTGCTCCAGCATGGGTCCCCCATGGGGTCACAAGTCCTGCCAGCAAACCTGCTCCAGCATGGGCTCCCCACAGGGTCACAGCCTCCTTCAGGCACCCACCTGCTCTGGTGTGGGGTCCTCCACAGGCTGCAGGTGGATATCTGCTGCACTATTAACCTCCATGGGCTGCAGGGGGATAGCCTGCCTCACCATGGTCTTCACCATGGGCTGCAGGGGAATCTCTGCTCCAGTGCCTGAAGCACCTCCTCTCCCTCCTCCTTCACTGACCTTGGTGTCTACAGAGTTGTTTCTCTCACGTAGTCTCAATCCTCTCTCTGGCTGCGATTGCGCAGTTTTTTTCCTCTTTCTTAAATACGTTATCCCAGAGGCGCTACCACCGTCGCTGATGGGCTTGGCGTTGGCCAGCAGTGGGTCCGTCTTGGAGCCAGCTGGCATTGGCTCTATCAGACACAGAGGAAGCTTCCGGCAGCTTCTCACAGAATCCACCTCTATAGCCCCCCTGCTACCAAAACCTTGCCATGCAAACCCAATACAATCAGGGATATTCAAATAACAAAGAGGAACTGAAGAATCTTTGGAGAACCTGAAAAATTAAACAAATGACTTAATAATACTAGAATGTAATTTGGGACATATTTTTCTCTCTTGAAGGCACAATGCTCACTGTAAATTCTGTATTGCTCCCCACCAAAGCTTTCAGAGAGTAAGAAAATGTGTATGTGCACAAACACATTAATATATATATGTAAACATATAATATCTATATTAACTTATACTTCGACCAATCAAGCACGAAGCTTTCCATGGTCTTGCAATTGCAATAATGCATCAGTTTCAGAGTGGCAAGCATACAGGTGGTAAATATTAAAACTCTTGTAAGGTATAAACATTCATAGACCTATTCAAAATGTGCTCAGCCACAACCACGTCTGTGTGCTTACTTGAAGAAAGAAAGTCATGTAATTTTTGTCCACTTCCAGATGATGCTTCCAAACAGAAAAGTTTTAGAGTTTATCAGCACTACTTTTTTTTGCCTTTTTTCAGATGTTTTCCAAAATTAAGCTGTTAGTGATCCTAATGAGTTCTGCTATTATATACTGTATCAAAACTTCCTGCCCATCCTGTCACTTTTAGATATCAGACATTACCTTTGTGTACATACTTAATTGTAGGATGCTCAATTTTTCTTTAAAGCACATTGGCAAAGTGCTGGATGGAATGGAAGCTTCGGATCAGCTCTAGAGTCAGTCAAGTGTGAATTGGCTATGGATATATGCTACCAAGTCTGCAGGGGAATACAAAAGGTCTGTTTTCATTTCGTGCCATGAGTAAATTCTCAGGGAATTTGTGCATTCCTACTGGCAAAGAACAACTTGTTCAGATTGTATTTCAATATGTACCAGTCCACCTCCAGAAGATTTTTCAGAAATTCTTGATTTTTCTGAAGCCTTTTTTCAGTAATCCTTGAGCAACCTTTTCATGAGAATAATATTTTAGCACTGGATTGGAGTACAAACATTTTGAATGTGTTGGATTTTTGAAAGATCCTTTATTATGCATATCAGTTTTCATCCTTCTGAAAATCTCTTTGCACGTATATAGTTTTAAATGAATGCTCTTAAAGGAGCTGCTATTGGAACATCCAGAGCAGAAAGCACTGAAATCCCACTGAAAGAAAGACTGCAAATTCACTTCCGAATACAAACTTTGTAGCTGAGGAAGTTCACAAGAAGAGTTCATTCTGAAAGTCTGCTCCTTAATTTAGCCTTCTTTCAAAATGAAGTATAGAAGTTGGGCAAATGCTGAGGAGAATTTTGGAAGGGGGGAAGGAGAAGTTAAAGAAACAATACTTCCATCCCTTAACAGTTTTTTTCACCTGTTGTTACTAATTGTTGCAAATGTGATGGGTTGAGTTGGTTGCTTGTTGAAAGTGAGATATTTTATGAAACATACTGGATTTGACCAAGCTGTTATTAGGAATGTGCTTTAGGTGCAGGATGCAAGTTCTGATCTGAGAAAGGTAGAGCGACTATCTCTTTCAGGTGAAAGCTGGTAGTTCTCAGGGCTGTGGTGAAAGATGGAGTTGTCTTTCTGTTTGTTATTCTGAAGTGCTGGAGATAGATCCTTCATGAAAACAAGTTAGAGAAATTTCATTTTCTTTCAATGTGAAGTGGAAACAAATTCCGAAGCATATTTTTTGTGAGGAGTTGTTGTTTTACACCAATTCTACCGGTATTGTGATGCTTTTCATCCTTAGTTTATGTCTAGATGGTCTTGACTGGGTTAGGCAGCATTTACACACAACCTCTGTATGTCCAAGGTTGTAGGCTTCAGAGGCAGACCTTATCTATGCTTGCCACTTAAAAGTTCATACCCTGATACTCACTTTCCTTGTGCAGGATCTGAAGTTAACATCGGCTTCCTTGTATAACTAAGTCATAGTTGCAGAGTTTTGCCAAGATCCAGACTCACTCATATTCAGGAAGTGCCTCCTGAATTTTGCATGAAAATTTAAACCAGTAACCCCCCAAAATTGTAAATGGATTTCTAAATGCATTACACTTGACCCATTAGAAATCATATGCAACTGCCTGCAGATGATCTGTGTCCACAAACAGTTGAGCTTCATGCATTTTCATGATTCAGGATCCTCTTTTTTTCGGTCCAGGCTTGCTTTTTGTTGTAGTGAGCATGCTGCTCAGAAAGGACCTTGGTTTTTCCATGGTTTTCCAGCCTCATGTATCTTGTGACTCTT
The DNA here is from genome assembly GCA_013401315.1 of Balaeniceps rex. NCBI lineage: Eukaryota > Metazoa > Chordata > Aves > Pelecaniformes > Balaenicipitidae > Balaeniceps > Balaeniceps rex. The sequence goes on along the minus strand of VYZW01039480.1, from coordinate 54,894 downwards.
CTGACCCACGTTCAGAAGCTATAAGATTGTCAGTTTCTGTTAGTGATGGATGATGCCCACATTGTGCCAAGGTACAATTATATGGAGAATTACAAGGCAAATCATAACAGGAGATATATATTTTTAACTGTTATACATACAAATTTCCAGCGTGTTTCAGTTGCTAAAGCCAAAGATTTTTTTTTTTAATGGCAAGTTTGATTTAGGTTTTCTGTATTTACATTTAAAATGAGAACTTTGTACCCCAAAATATGCATCTGTATCTTGTGTACTTTTCTGGGTTTTGTCCTGATAGCTTCTGAGCCTTAAAAACACTAATAAATTTTACACACAGCAGCTTTATGATCTAAGGAAGCATTAATATCCTCTTTTATTCTGGGCAACCAAGTATTTGGATATTGAATCACCTGCTCAAGGTTAAAAATGAAATCTGGGAAGGTCAAGGAGTTTAAAATAGTATGTATTAATCTCAGGGCAGTTGCTTATTTTTATAAGGATATATTTTGCTTAAATAGACAAACATTCACAGTAAAAATACTTCAAGTTAACGCATTTATTGTCCTGATTTTTATCTTTTCTTTTTTTTTTTTTTGTAGAAAAGATAGATGAATTCTGACACACTTTATGTAGAAGGTAAATCAGAGAGTACTATTTAGATTTCATTTTTTTTTTCTGATGAATGCACTATGCTTCAGAATGGAGCTTCAATTTGCAATTAATATTTTTAAGCATGTTTTTGAATGCACAAATTTACTTTTTCTCAAAGGTGTAATAGTCCACCTGAATTCCCTCCCTGTAAATTACAGCCTTCATGTGCCACCCAGGGTGTCAGAGACATGGATTGCTCTGGTAAGCAAACCCCATGTTTTTTCTAAGTACAAATAGCAAGAAGGATCTTAGTAAACGCTGCTTTAAGCATATGCTGCAACTGGTGTGAATCCAGTAACACCCTTATGCTGGACAGGGAAATGGTAAGGGTTGTGTGAGTTGAAGTATTTCTATCTCTGAGTCTGCCTCAATACTTTATAATTTCATAACTTATAATATGAAAAGGTGCCAAAAGATAATCTATCCTTTTTGGTTATTGCAGGCTGTCTAGCTTATTCCATGCTTCTTCTTATTAGAATTAGCATAATGACAGGGCAAGGGGAGTTAACCATTCGCTAATCCATCCACTGTTTGTTCTCCTAATTCTCTGTTAAAAGATCAAACATTGCATAGCACTAAGATGAATTAGTCACTAAGTTGAACTACTTGAAGAATTTGTATCAGTAATTTCTTTTTCTGAATCTTACCAGTAAGCTTGTTAAAGAAAAAACCCAAACACCCACACCAACACTGCCCCCCCCCAATATATATATTCTTAAATATCTGATCATTTGTTGACCAGTCATGAATAAATTATTTTATTTTATTTCCTGAGATGAACATCAGGATCCATGGTATATAACTCTCTACATCACCCCTTAATCTTTTTATATTTTAGACCTATTAATACTTTGGATTTTCTTGGGCTTTTTGAGATTTGTTAAAAAATAAAATTACCGCTTTGAACTACCCATCAGTTAACTCCTTTAAGATTCTGTTCTGTCTTTTGTTATTTATTTGTAATACCGAAATATTTTTCATTATATGTATTTTCTGAGCTGCTGTCATCTAGTAAATGAAGATTCTTCATTTTTATCTATTAGGATTCCTGAGGAAAGATTACTTTGAACACATTGCCAAACCAACGCATTCTGTTCAGCTTTAGTGGGGTAATGTGTATGTACTGTATTTGAGTTATAGAAGATTTAGATGCACTGCCAGAAAAGAAATGAAATAGTAGTTTTGAAAACCAGTTTTTGAAAGGATGAATTTGTAATATCAAGTAGACTGAGGAGATTTTCAGTTTATTTGAGCAAGCAAATGAATACAGGAGGAGAGAGAGAGTTCTTTGAATTATCCTTAGATATGAATCATTTGGTATCTTGTAGAGACTTTTCTTCACATACCTCACTGTGTCTGTCTTTTTCAATCAGAGTCAGTTTGTTTAAGGACCTGAAAGAGGCTCGAGTTTGCATTGTGTTTGCAAAGGAGTATATGATTGCCTTACTGCCAGATCAGTTGTCCTTTGTAATTTGCCTGTGTATTGAATAGACATCATCTGTGACAAAAGCAACAGATTTTTTTATTGATTTAGATTGTATACATTCCTTAGCAGAAGTGTGCAAGTAAGGATAAATACAGAAGAAATTGTATTTAATGCTCGGACCTGTTACACGTGCTAATAATACCTTGGGTAGTAGCCCAGACCTTGCATAAGTCTGGTAAAAAGTAAACCTGGTTTCCATGAGATAATTCAAGGAACTATTAACAATCTCTTTTGGGAAAAAAAGATTCATCCAGTGTTAGCAATTGGTCCAGATTTTCACTAATAATGGAACCAAATTAGTTTCCAACATTAGTAAATGTAAAGGCAAGACTTGTGTAGTGATAGGTTGACCATAGCTGGAGATAAACTGAAACTCTGGGCAAAACAGGAAGGGGCTCTACTTGAAGCAGAAATGTTGCCACAGCCTCTTGATGCCATCTTAGGTTTTTTGAAGGAAACAGATTTATCCTGTTCTTCCAATCACTGTCTGGGAGGATGGAAAAAACAAACAGAAAGAGGAAGTACTACAGTGTGTGACAATGCACCAGAAATATCAGATGGTCTTAATCTGATTTTGGGGAGAAGATGATGAGAAATGACAAAGGATATTCTCAATTTGTTGCTTGAATATCACCACCATATGTGTGTAATGAGAGTGTGTGAATACTTGTGTGGTGGCTTTTCTCCTCCTTTAGCACCCAGACATATTGAAGGATCATTATGTTAACTGCCACCTTGGAAACCATTCTTTCTCCCAAGGGATCTAAGAAGGCATGAAAGTTAGTGTGAAAAATACAGAATGTATGAGGGAGAATAAAACACATATTATATTAGAGCTAGTTAGAAAAAAGATGTATTTAACCCTTCAAATAAAGAATTTTGTTTTGGAAAAAGCCCAGTCCCAGCTGTTGTGGCTCTTGCACACCTCTCCCTCTCTACTTCCTCTCCCTCTTGTTTTTTTAGGGCAGAGGTGGGGAAGGGATGCTAAAGCAAAATTTAGGAAAATTATATTTCTCCTACATGAAAGGTAATACAAGAATGTGGGGGATTTGAGTTACAGTTTCAACCTTTCATAGAATTTTGTAGATAAACAATATATTTAGAGAAAAATGTGAGCTCTATTTTATCATTTAAGATAAAACCATATTTATTTCAATTCTATATGTGCACTGATACATACATTTGCAAAGGATGAGTAAGCAAAATAAATGTCAACCTCCCTGTTACTGGTTTTCTGTTGGCAGTTTGTTATGGGTATCATGATAGAAGTGTTAGAAGGGATTTGAAGGATGATGAGATCTTGGTTTTACCTCTACATAATATATGTGTGTCATACATTTATATGCAAATGCGAAAATTCTGCTGTGTGACAAAGGGAGAACATTGTGTTGCTGCTTTCTGTTTCGAAGAGGTGTTTGATGATTTATCATATTTACTGCAGTATATTGTTTCAGCTAATACCTTACCTACTCAAAAAGGTATAAAGTCCTTTCAAATTTCTTTACAATGCTTATGGTCAGCCTTGCATGAAAAGGCCATTTGTTCTTCCCATATTAAAGCTTGTGCTTTCATGTAGTTCTGAGAATTTCCTATTACTGTAAATTAATTTCACTTCATTAAGTGGTTGGGTCACAGGCAAAGGAATAATAGCAGTCAGAGACACAGGAGATTACTGGTTTGAAAAATCGTAAATTGGCATCCACCCGCTTTCTCTCTAATACTGGGAAGAAGCTTCTGGCTGTCAAAGCCGTTTCATTAATCAAAAAAGCCTATGAATGTGAACTTTAAAGTTAGACAAGATAAAATTATTATCTACACGAACAATATTTTACAGTGTGGAACAATGGATTCTAGTCCCTATGGGAGACAGTGACACAATGGTAAGGATTCAGTTTTCTGTGTTACTTTGCTGTTATTTCAGGTCACTTGTGATTATTCAAAGTCATCCACTCAGCAGTGGTGCATTATGCATATAGGGCTCAGTTGTGAAGAGATGACTCCAGAGCATGGAGAGTTTATTATTTAGATATTAATTTGTCCTCTCATGTAAATTATTATTTCTTCTGCCAAGATATTTATTAAAGCTGTTGCAGTAGTTTTCCTCCCAGAGGAAAAAATGACATGGTCTAATGAAAATGTTTTAATGAAAACAGATAACTGGTGTTTATTTCATATTCTTTCTTCTAAGACTGGCCCAATGCTTATTGGAAAAAACTGAAGAGAATCCTACTAATTTCAGTAGATTTCTGATCAAAGCACTAATCTTTGTGGAGGCACCATCCCTGGAAGCATTCAAGGTCAGGTTGGACGGGGCTCTGAGCAACCTGATCTAGTTGATGATGTCCCTGCTCACTGCAGGGGGTTTGGACTACATGACCTCTAAAGGTCCCTTCCAACCCAAAGCATTCTATGATTCTGTGATCTTTAAAGAAAGCTGAAGGGAGTCATTTATCCAGGATCCACCTCCCCTTATACTGAATAGAAAGAATGAAGTAGCGTAAAGGGCTCCGAAAAGTATCCTCGGTGAAGG
>VYZW01039480.1:27942-38641 GCA_013401315.1 Balaeniceps rex | reverse complement strand
ATAAATGATATACCATATAGTGTACTTTATTTTTTGTCAATGATGTGTAGGCTACTTTAATTAGACATAATGGAAGTTTCCATTGTGAGTCCTTTCATACCTGCATGGATGGAGTAATAGAAATCAGTGGTAAGGATAGTATATCACAAGTCAAACATGCTCAGATTTTAAAATTAAAACCCTATTAGTTTCACTTTTTTCTTCCTCTGGATTTGTATGGAAGCTCAGGTACATGGAAATTCTAACACAAATCTGTGTTTTGTCTAAATTCTACCTCAGAAACAATGGGAAGAAAATTGCAGTACTTAAAATGCTAAAAATGATTTGGTTTCAAGAACAGAATCAAGATATAATCTGTAATGAATGCTGGTTTCCCTGGAGTCAGAAGATAAGCTGTTGCTCCAGACAATGTAGAAAGGTTCATTCTCAAAAAACCCATTTGTCTATAACTTTGCAAACACTATGTGAGCTTGTGTTAGTTAGATGAAGTGGAAATTGTTTCAAAGGATGAAATATGTATTTTTAAATTAATAACTTTGCCATACTCTTCTGAATAACTTATGCAAACCTTTAGGGAAAGTAAGTATGTTTTCCAGTCAAATCTGCTCATTCCCCATTACTGTAATATATATTTTTAATATTATTCTTGCTGCCAAAGATAAAGCTCATAGAGACTGGCAGTAATGAGATAACCACGGGGGCTCCAGTGCATCTCTGCAAGCTTTGAGAAAGTGCAGGTGCAAAACATCACAGGTTTTTAACCAAATGGTGACTATTTGAACACCTACTTGGAAGAAAAATCTGTGAACAAAAAGTGAACTTATCTGTGCCTGCTTCTCATTGGGTTTGTGCTGTATATGTACTCAGTGCTAGGTGACTGCTGGCTTTGCTTACCTTTGCTTAGCCTGTAAGGCTTTGCATAAAGTCATTAAGACTGTGGACGTATCAAGGGAGAGTTAGCCTTTCCATTACCACCATTACTGCTCCCCAAGGGTTTCTTTCCTCCTAGAGCAGCCTGAAAGAGTTATCGCTTGACAAGTACACAGAAGCCAAGTATCCTCATGCAGTATAAAGAAAAGCAAATATTCTTTCCTCTTGGCAGAGCTGATCAGGAGGAAACTTCTGGTTTGAGATGGTTAAGATGATCTTAAGGTGCTCTTTAGTGCTTGCACAACCTGTGGCACTGTCTGTGCATGTAAAATGCACTATGACTGACAAGAAGGTCCTCAGACCTGTAAGGTTTTTCCTTTATTTATGTATTTATTTTGAAATTTAAAATGAGAGTGCTGTAGGCAGAAGAGGACTGGTTTGGAAGTGATTATGTTTGAGACTGAGGCAAGACTAGTGTTGTCTTCTTTCCTTTAAAACCAGGCAGGATTTTTAAGGAATTTAAGAGAAGGGACTGCATGTATGTGAACAGAAGAAAAGATGGATAACAGACAAGGTAACCTTTGATGTGGATATACCTTTCCAAGTTCACAGAGTTTAAAAACCCATAACCTATGTAAAATAACAGCCTTGCAGTGTGATTGGCAACTTTGTGCCTGAGGCAATGAATCAGTATTAAAACCATAAGTTCATGAAAATTGAAATGGTCTCTTGACCCTGTAGCTGGTTCTTTCAGTTCAGAGTTTATGCTGCGATGATTCTGGGAGCTTTAGCTATCATGCTGTCAAGACAAAGCATATTTCTTTTAAAGGAGGAAATTAGGAATGTGTAAGTTGTGTTTTCACAGTTTGATGTTGTATGCATGTTAGAAAGCGAAGAAGATTGCATCTTTCTTTAATGATATAATTACCATCTGCCGTTTGTACCTACAAAAAGATCAAACTCTGGAAAACTCTGTGCAAACTCTATAAAGTTATATTGAACTTCCAGCACAAGCTGAACTTGGAGCTTAAGGTATTGTTTTGGAGTAGAGCTGAGAGGGCACAGTGTATGAGACTGGTGGTATATACTGAAATGTGTTATACCATGACTGTGGAATGGCTGCTCACTATGAGAATAGAGAGCAATCATCCATGCTGAATATAGGTTTATTTACTAAGGGTCTATGCCTGACAAGACGTTTTCAACCTTCATACCAATGTCTAGTCAAAGCCATGTAGGCATTCCAAACAAACAGAAAACTTAAACTGCTAAATTGTGTCAGGTTATTTCTTCTCTTAATGGGAGGCAGGAGGAGAATGAAAGCAAACCAACCAAAAAAATCCAAGGTCCAAATGCTGGCCAGTTCTGATGAATTTTAGGTTGTTCTCTGTAGTTTGACTCTTTCAGGACTACAGTTCTTAACAAAGCATTACAAAAAAGGTGAGACTTTTAAATAGAATATAGATGTAAAAATCTGTTATTTTCAAAAAGAAATTCAGTGTCTAAGTGAGCAAAATTTAGTTATTTTTTCCAAAGATTTCATTGGGTCTTGAAAGTCAATTCAGTGTGTGGCTTTGGTAAAATTTTAAGTAGAAGATTTCTGAGAGGTCATGTTCCTTAGTTAACATTAAATTTATGTCTTTACGGAAACGTTGCTTTCTGACAGCTGTGCAATTATCTGGTGTCACCGCTGTGCCACATAGTTAAATGGTCAACAGTTACCATGTTTATAAATAGCATGTGACATTTGAGCTTTGGAAAGTAAATTCTTACTGAATGCTTTTGGAAGAGTTCCATATACAGTATTTCTATGCATCATTTAGTGGAATATGCATTAAATGGAATGGCAACAGAGATTGAATATAATAAGCATTACCTATAAAATGGGAATAAGATTAAACAGAAATCCCAAGGCATTACATTGAAATGATTAAGGCTAAAACAATAGGCAATGTCACATATATTACAGTAGTTACTCAAGAACATTACAGCTATGTAGCAAGGAGAAGTTGCAGTGTATAGTTCCTCTTCTCCCACTCTTATAATTTTCTTCATCTCCAATGTTTCTCTTGATTAACACCAAAATTTTATGTAGGTTTTCTTCAGTGTAGTTTTTTTCTGATCACCTATGACCTAAGTAACAGGCAACTAGTGCAGTACAAACAAATATGGTTGTGAACGGTATTTGGGAATTTTCTCTGGGATGTATTTTTCTTTTTTCCCCTCTTTTTCTTTTTTTTCCCCATGTTTTTCTTTTTTCCCCCTTTTTTTCCTTTATTAGGTTGAGTTATTTAGCTTGTGGAGGAACTGAGACAGAGGTCAAGAAAGGACCATCACATATCATTTGGACAGAGACCATAAATGAAATATTACAGAGTTTGTGGCGAAGAAGAACACTGGATATCTATCCCAGACTAGTGACCAGACATCTGAGTAGAAGAGTATTTGGCCTATCTTTTGTGGGAGATTCAAGCTGAGTATGCCAGGTTTATAGGCTTATGCTGCTGGGGGAACCCAGAATGGTTAAAATACCATCCGATCTCATGATAGCCTTTCAAGAATTACTTGTGCTTCGTCAGTACCACTGAGGGAAGAATAGCTTTTCTTAGCAATGCAGTGCTGCAGAAGAGTAATAAGGAAATATCAGGCTTCATGTTTTAATGTAGCAATGCATGATAACTTGAAAAAACGTCCCCACTGAGTGAGGTTTCTTATTAATATGTTTATAGAGTGTAGACCAAGAATGAAGTAATAAACACAGTGAATTATCAAGAAATGTGGATGTTAAAAGCAAGTTATGCTTGTGTTTCATTAGTCACTTGTACAAAGCTAGTACGTACCAAGATTTGGAATTGACAACTTCTGTGTTAGGTGTAGGGAAATGAACTGTATCATTGACATGAGGTAGTGATCACTGAAAGATAGGGACTCAGTGAGCCTGCTAGGTGTTTTTTAAAAAGTGTGTACGTGCACATTTCTAGGAAGATGTTCAGAAAAAGGAAGAATACAGAATTTCTGGCAAAACATTTTTTATTAGAAGTGCAAATTCTTCATGGAGAATGATGTTCAGCAAGAAATGGTCAGGTTCAGTGGATTTTCTGATCTTCAGAAGTATGTCATGGAACCTCTTTAAATTCCCATTTTACCATTTAGAGAAGGAAGAATTTCATATTTCACTTTGAAATGACATTTAGAAAATTTAATTAATAAGTATTAATTGAGAAAAGTAAACTTACAGTCCTGATTCAGTTTACTGCAACTGATTTTTTTCTCTTCAAGATTCTTAGTCCAAAATTCCTTAGTCTTTTATGACTTTTCATCTAGAGTTGGCATGTTGTACTGTGGTCTGGAAAATTTCATTTTAATCCATGTACTAATGGTATTATTACTAATTAAGCTTTAGAAACAATATCAGTTTCAGTATTCTTTAGTACACTAGAAGTATTATAAGGAGATTTTTTTTTAAATTATTTTTATAAATACTTTATCGTGGCTAGTAATGCTTATTTTATTTATTTATTTTTAATCTATTAAACATTATAGGATTTATGCTCCTCTGGAGATACTGAGCCAAGAGGTATTTATTTAAAATGCAAAGGAAAGAAAGGTTCTAATGAAGTGCAAGAATGCCAGTAACTCCTACAGAGAAATTGTTTTTCTGTGAAGTTCTATTACCTATGCAAGTCACTCCTGGATGTGAACTGCACTATTTTAATTGAAGAAGTTTCTAAATATAAATCAGGTATCTAGGGGATATAGACTGAACCCATCTGCTCTACCAGAATTGACTTTTTCATATCCCATATCTTAACTTATTTGTATCCAAGACATACACAAAGCTTCTCAGTTAAACAGGTGCACTTTGATATTACCCAATTAATTACTGTCAGATGTATTGCATTGGAAACTCGGTCTGTATCTCTTCTTTGGGATCTAAACCAGTTCCCTGATTCCTAGGATGTTTTCCTGGACATTTAAATCAAGAACAAAGCCATTTTTGAAAATATGAGACCATCTCCTGCAATGAAAGTCAGCAGCTGGAGCTAGGTTTGGCTCAGGCTTACAAAATGCTATAAAGAAAGTAGTGACTTTTTTTTTTCCCTATTGCTGTTTTATGATAATAGATTTCAAAATAGTTCTGAAGACTTTCTCTTATTTGTTGTGGGAGGAAGAAAAAACAGTATTTAAATAATTTCTCAAAGGATGTGAAGGGAAAAAAAAGCTGCTTTTGGAAACAGGTCACTGGCTACAACCTTGCTTGGGACAATAACAGTTTGGGAAACAGCTTTGTTTTGAAACCTGTCCAGTGGCAAATGTAAAGTGAGCAGATAATGAATTAATTGTCAGAGCCAAGACTGATCCCATATGAAAGATTGTAAAGAGCTGAGATTTAGACATGATTACTTCCCCAAGCCCTTCTTTACTTATACCTTCATTATGAATAATAAAAAATAAAAAAAAAATTAAAAGCAAAAAAGAGGTTTATCTGTCATTGTCATGCTGGTTGCTTTAGAACTTTGAAGGGAAAGATGACAAATGGCCTCAGAAGAACCAGAGATTTCTGATATTTGCCTGTGATGAAGGTGTATCTATTTTTTTTATTTATTTCATAGTAGCAAAGCTGACCTTGAGTATTTCCTAACCTCATCCCCCACTTTCCTTGTCTCTAAAAAGAACTCGGGTCTCCTGCAGGCTCTTTCTTCAGACGCTCACTGGCTAGCTCGCTCTATGCCTGGTTTTCTGCTGTAAGCGGCCTGGGGACTGGCTGTTGGCAGTCTGTCTGGTTGGCAGGGGTCTGCAATGGGGTTGCAAGCTGGAAGACAGCTGCATAGGAGGAGCTTTGTAACGGAGCCTTGTTCCCGGAACTGTGGTCTCGAGATGGTTGGGTGTATCTGCCACTGCCTCCACGGAGCATTCACAGCATTGCAGGTGTATCTGCTCTCTGGTGCCAGCTGTAATTAGTCATTGGTTGGCAACAACTTTGGTTTTGTGTTCTTTTGGTATCTCTTAGGAGACTCTTTCCAAATTATTTTCTAACTGCGAACTCCCCAGTTTACCCTCTCATTAATTTTTTTTCTGGAAAGTTATGATGCTCTTTATTCTCACCATTAAGGTAAAGGATGTGCAAGTAATACCCTTTACTACTTTGATATCCCTCCTAGCAAAACACTCTGGTGGTTCTTTTATACCATGGATTTCAGGGTGGCAGCCCTTGTTTCCAAAAATGTAGACACAACAGGACCATCTGTGTTTGCCATCTGCAAGACATTTCCTTCTAGGATCCTGGGGTTGGTTACTGGGTTTCCAGACATTCCTACTGCCTGTCCCCCTGGGTACACAGTAAGGACATAACAGGTTTGTAACTATAACACAGATGCATGGAAGCCTAAACTCTTCCCTGCATCCTGCTGTCACTGGAACACAGTCTGCCCATGTCTGTTTGAACACCCACCAGCATCTCTAAGTTGTGTCTGGCCACTCATGCCTACATTCCTTTCTACACAGCCTGCTTTTTGCTGTTAATACCAAGGTGCTGACCTGGCAAAGCACCCAGGTATTGTGGAAAAGAGCCTTCCCTATAACTAGCCAGCCATTATACGCTTGGAAATGATTTCAGCTTCAGATTTTTTGAGAAGGTCAGGAAAGGATTGTTTCTGTTCTATTTTTTTTTCTGTGCAGGATTGCTTTATTTCTGAACATAGCAGTATTTATTGCTTACTTTCCTAACTTCTCCTTTTAATCCTGCAACTGCCATTAGATAAAATAATGAATGAAGTTAGTTATTCATAAAGGCAATGTAAATATTTGTTCTTTGCTGGATTCCAGTAAAATAATGTTGTCATGGATTATTGGCAGTAAATTATTTTAAGTTATACATTTAAAAGTAAACAAAGCCATATACATGAAAATATCTTTGATCATTTTTCATGAAGCATCTTATTCTTTTATTTTATCATTGCTGGTATGAGATCTGAAATCTTAATGCTCGTATTTTGATTTTCGGTGTCTCCCTATTTCATTTGTATTGCAAATGCTTTCTACTGAGAAATTATAAACAGTTCCCCTTCCCCTGTTCCCAGTCTGGTCTGATTCTGATAATATACTTTATATGTTGTCCTTAATAGTGGTCCACCAAGTGAATTATAATTCTCTTGTTTGTGTTCTGCATTTTAACATTTGGCTGTTGAAATGTAGTTGGGGAGGACAAAGGGCATACAGTCTCAAAACCCCCTCTTTTTTCCAAATTTGTAGAAGCTATTTGCTAGTCTAAGAGAAAATAAAGGAAAGATGGATGCTCTTTAATTTCCAGTGCGCTGTTTATCTCAAAAGCAGATTTTTCTATTTGATAGAAATGTTGTGAGGCATTACTCCCAAGTGTCAACTAGACCCTATGTATGTATAGAGTATATAAAGAACTAGGATATTTTGCACCTATATTAATAATTTTTCCACCAAAAACCCCATAACATATTTTAGCACATGAATCCTACCCCAATAGAGAGCAGAGCTTTTCCTCAGCCACAGTGATCACACAAATTCCTAGCCTACTTTCTTCAACACAGGGTGCATTTATGAAATAGGCTGTAATAGATCCTTCAGGATGTTTCATAGACAATTTTTTTCTTTTTGAACGGATGGAGGCACAAGCTTGAACAAATGGCAAGATCTTGAACAGCTTGAATAATTAAAAACTAATTAAAAATGGGTGACCATAATCTCCCAAGTGCTGATACTTTTTCCACTTTAAAGAAAAAGAAACTCTCTAACTTACAAACATGTAATTTCTTTCTTATTCTGAGAATTCTGAATAAATTTTCTTATGATATCACAGGTCTCCAGGACCTTGCTCTTCACACTGCTTAACTTCCATGAGTCTCCAGCAATACACCTCCAATACATCAGTGCTATCAGAAGGTTGAAACCTCCAAGATGTGTATTTCAACAGTTCATTTTAGGATTCTTTAGGACAGCTAGTCGGTAAATATGGTCCAAAATCTGAAGCACAAAACACAAGAAGTTTCTGCTTCCTCTCAGTATGTCTGGATTTAGAATAATGCTTCATGCTGTGTGTTGCAGATCTAAACAGAAGATATTTACAGATGTTTAAACTTGCCTACCTACAGTTATGTTTCTAAATACATTTCAGGCTTTTAGAGTGCAGAGCCATTGACTTCTGTAGGAGGTGCTGAATGGCCTAGCACTCTGATGACTAAAGATAAACCCTTAGCAACCTAAATTTAGGCACCTCATTTTAAAAACTTTGGCCCAGATATGTGAACCCAGAAGAATGAGTTACAATAATTCATTTCAAATTCCCTGGCTCTTGCAGCTCCCCAGACTTAGTATTTACTCATACAAATTGCTCACTGTTGCAGATAAACCACAAAATGTAGCCAATGCAATAACTCTGCACCTGAGCATTATTTAGTTCTGCTTTGCTAATATTGGCAGTGCTTTGCTTTTCCTCTATATGTTACAGCACCTGGCTATTTTGGCTGTGTCTGAATATGTTAGAGGGGTGAATAGGGAGAAAATCTACAAGTTTTTGCCCTCACTTTCATTACTGCTAGCTTTCCTGATAGCTGCTATTCTTCAGTTAGGTGGTAAGTTTAATTTTCCTGCCAACTTAAAAGAAACGCAAGGGAGACAATTACCAAGGGAGACAATTTTTCACTGCGTGCTTAGGAGAGGATTATCTTGTCAGAAGTGTTGTCTCTAGTGGTTCTCATCTGCTTTGACACCAGGGATAGTTAATTTCCCATAATGCTGTTTATGATGATGATGAGAAATACTGTGCCCTGTCTGTGTTGATTTTTCTCTTGCGACTTCTTTGTGGTTTCTCTTGGGATTTTTGTCTCTTTAAAGGAGTACTTCACCTTGTGGACATGAGAAATAGATTGAGGTATGTGTGTTGCCCACAATTTTCTCTTAGGTTTGTGTAGGCTGCACAAATGAGTAAAATTTTAAAACACAGTTACTTAGGCAAGTAATTTATACTTTTTTTTTAACATAGTATAAACTAAGAGTAATGTTAAAAATATTGGTGTTGGCTACTTAACCGGTTTTGGTTTGGTTTTTTGCTAGGATCAGGTAACAGTACTCACTTTGCCTATATTAAGGATGGATATCTTGTCATTTCATTGCAGCCTTATAAGTCGTGGGTGTTTATTCTAAGCCAGTCATCTGTAGTCAGTGTCATGAGAGAAGGTGATTCATCCCATCTGACGCTAAATATCTGAGAGGCTTATTATGCAAATGTGTTCTGGAGAGGAAGGTGGTTGATGATGTTCCTGCCCAGCCCAGTGCTGCAGTCTACAGAGACTCTCTGTACTGGTGCAATTGTTTTTGAGGCCACACACAATGAACAGGGTGCAGAAATTATCCAGGTTAAAAAAGAGTAACTGGAAGTATTCTGTTCATCTGTATTTGTTTTGTTAACCAGGTTCATTTCAGTGATTCATAGGGCCATTTATAACACAGCGATAAGAATATCTGTTCAATAAATGGGGTCATACTGGCACAGAAGAAAGAAGTGGTTGAAGGCAGGGACATTCAAAACTGTGTGTAATGAACTGCCTCCTGAAATACATGTGTGTGCTGGGACTTTCCTGTTTTATTAGGTGAGATGAATCCACAATAGTTGTTTAACTGTGTGTTAAGCAGGACATTAGCAATATCATTATCACTGTAGTCTACACCTCTTGATGCTGGATATTGCTTTATTAGACTATGTAAAGTACCTTGAAGTGAGCTTAACCATGTCAAACAAAGGGGGCAGTTAGAAACTTCTATGTATATTGCCAAATCCTTCCACTGAGGTCCTCAGTACTAGTAGTGCTGTTTGTGCTGGCAGTCTTTGCCAATTTTAACGTCTTAGTGAACCATGAGGGTTATATGTGTATGAATAAATATGCTGTCCGATGAGATGGGCTGTTTCTTTATAATGATTAGTGATTACTCAAGTCCACACCAGGAAGCCAGAAAAAGTGTCCATTCAAATCATAACTTTCTCTTGGGTCTTATGTAAATATGAAGAGAGGATGACTCATATGAACTTCACTTGAGTGTCTGAGTGGTGTTTTTCATTAAATAGGTTAGCTAACAGTTAAACTATCAGAGTTGTAATGAGGCAGAGGCAATATATTTTGGCATATTGAAAAGAAACCCAGCCTACTAGGATGCATTCGATATATCATACGGAAGTTAAATCTCATGAACTGCGTGTTCTGTGTGCAGTTGTTCATCATAAGATCCCTTATCATGTTGACGTACCACCCTGCTCCAATATGCTTTTGTGGTACATCTAGGGAAAGTCTTCATGGTACAGGGTACTTTGCTTTAGATACTGAAGTCAGGGAAATGTGGCCACCACCAATAAAATACATTTCCATGAAGCAGCAGTGGAAGAGACGAAAAGAACTATGCTGAACTATACTTTGGTTGGACTAGATGACATCTAAAGTTCCCCTCCAACCCAAAGCATTCTATGATTCTATGAAACAACACCAATAGCAATGAAAGCAATCAAAATGAGCTTTACAGTACCTTTTAATGTAAGTTCTTTCTCGAATATATTTCACATGTTTTATTTATTTTTATTATTATATTTCTTTTTATTTTTGTAGGCTGTGGAAACCAACCTNCATTTTTGCTTTTTGAATGGTACAAGATGCGAACTCTGTGGTGTCATTGCTTGTCTGTCTCAGTTGAATTGGCATAGGTTGAATACCAAAGGTCAGAAGAAAGCTTCCAATATACCTCACAGCAGCTGGGAGAGTATTTTTACCTTCATGTTGCCTCTACTTCATTAGCTATTTAGGAAGCAGAG
>VYZW01039480.1:1132-22849 GCA_013401315.1 Balaeniceps rex | reverse complement strand
ACAAAGTAGCATTGCATGTCCAAATCATATGTACTTGCTCTGAAGATAAGGAGAGGTGAGGGTCAAACTTGTTGAATAACTGCATGGAAATATACAAAAGACGTACACTGAGGAAGACTTTTTTTGAAAGTGCATTTTTGATAGAAATGCCCCAAAGACAAGAAATTGAAATAATGGAGGATTTTAATTTCCCTGGCAGTTGAAAAAGTAGTGTTGGGACACAGACAACGCTTCACAATTTCCTGTGATTGACAATGTTATCCCTACATGTTTAAAAAGTTAAAGCAGCCTTCAGTTCAGATATCATTATGGCTAAGGAGGAATGGGCTAAGGAAGTCAGAAGATAATTGGTGTGAAAGTGGTCGTGAGATGGTAGCATGCACTGTTTGAAGAAGAGGAAGAAGTGAGAAAAGGAGAATAGGGATAATGGATGTCAACAANACTCTTCAGAGCAATGACTAGTCCATGCTTAGCTTTGTCTCCAGAATTGTCCAAAATGTTTTATTATCATTGACTCTGTTGGGAGTTGCCAATGACCAGCAATTTTGATCCTAANGTGAAAGTGGTCGTGAGATGGTAGCATGCACTGTTTGAAGAAGAGGAAGAAGTGAGAAAAGGAGAATAGGGATAATGGATGTCAACAAAAAGATTGTCCAACTTCACAAGTTTAGGGAACTAGTAGTGCTTTTGGAAAGATGATATGATGAGTAAAGGATGGCAAAAGAACAGTGGAGTTCTGTGAAGATGAAGGCATAATAAGGTATCATTGTGGTTCCAATGGGTTATCTTTACAGATCTTGAAATCAGAGAGGAATTCTAAAGAAAAAGTGGTGAAAAAAAGGGCTAAGGAGGAATCTAAAAAGTGTAACGGAGTAAATGATTATAAAATGGGGCTGAGGTGCAAAATGACTCATACCAGGGGTCATAAAAAGCACCAAGAAAAGTTTAGGTATAGCCGAAGATAAAGGAAAGTGTAAGGTGATTACTTAATGGAAAAATGAGGTTTTAATGTATTTGCTGACTTACTCGATGCTGGCTTTCTAGAAACTATTAATTGTAACCAGACTGTTAAGAACATATTGTAGTAGTTCCAGTTTATTTAGATAAATCTGAGGCACTCCAGCAGATGAGATTCAATATAGAGAAGTGCCGAGTACTTTGGGTGTGGCTGCAAAATGAGGTATAGCTGGTGAGCATCTGCAGGAGCAAATTAGAATCCTTGTGGATTACAAACAGAATATCAATCAATACTGTTGTGGTCTTGCAAAGCAAGCAAACCTAGTCCCCAGATGTGTTACTGGAAACATCCTTTGTAACATAAGGGAGGTAATTATTTTGTTGCCTGTTTAAAAACAAACAAACAAAAAAATCAACTGAACAACCTATGCTGCAACACTGCAGGGTGGATAGCAGAAAGGTAAGTTGTATTTGTGATGGCTCTTGCAAAATCAAAGATGCTTTTTTATTGTTAGAATGTAGTAAGCCAGCCAATCTTCTTGTACTAACCTGAGCTTAATAACTAGGGCTTTTAAAAAATCATCAATAGCTTTATTTTGCTTCTTATGTACAGTGCTAACCATAAATACATAAAAGAGTCAGGGACTGTTTGTTATTGGTGAAAATCTGTTTTCAATAAGAAATCCAAAATAAATAGCATGAAGCTATAGAAGTAGGGTATTATACAGATTCCAAATGCATAAGAAAGAAAAGTATTCAGTAGTTAGAAGACAGCTGAAATTCTTGTAAGCTTTAATTGAAAAATAAAACTAAACTCTAATTAATATCCAGAAAAGGATGCTTTTGGATATTTTCTCTTTTCAATCCACAGAAAAGAATCCTGGTTTGGAAAAGTTGGAGGCAGTAAGCACAAAGAAACTACTATAGCAATTGCAGCTGTAAAGTATTTGGTTAAATTCTTCCCAACCATGATGATACTTGTCAGAAGAAGCCCTCATAGTTGAGGAGAAGGGAGAAGTGAAGTATGAAGAAAACGTCTTGTAATTGCTGCAGGAGAAGCAATAAAAATATTTGGAAATATAGCAAGAGTACCTGTTTCATCAGTGGTGAGAAGCCTTAGACAGAAAGTTAGAGTGCTAAGGGACTTGGGGAACTCTGAGCCATGTTGAGATGATGTTATCCACATCACTTGAATGCGAGTGAAAAATTTTAGACAGCAGTTGATCTTATTCTTCCTTTTTGGACAGATGACACTTTCCAAATGATGATGCTGGTGGTGCTGCCAGCAGATGAATTTCTAGATCTTCAGGTGATTAATAAAACTTTCCCAAACTCAACCTAGGTGATCAGTCAGAACAAAGTGCAGAAAAAGATTATTGATGCTTTTTCCTTTCCCCTGTCAGAGCATTCACTCAAAACACATTTCTGCCAATCCTTTTCTGGACTCTAGCTCAATTCTCTTATTTCTGCTGTTTTCATAGTTCTCTCTTCACCACTGTTTCACTGTCTGTAGGAGGCAGTTTGTTATATGAGGGATGAGAAATTGTCCCATCATCTCTCTCCTGGTGTGACGTATTTCTTACTTTCCGTTTCTATCCTGCAGCTCCATTGCTTCTGCCAATAGTTGTTTTCTTTCCTTTCACCACGTCAGACATGCCCAGTATATCCGTAGTTACTCATCCTCTTGATTTGAGAATCAAATGGCTTCTCAACTATCATCTGGGCAGTTCTTTCTTATGTTCCTCTGTAAAATATTTTTCAAAGGTTGAGAAAAATGAGCAGAAAATAGAATAGTAATTATCAGATAAAGTCTATTTCAGCAAACTACTTTTTCCCCAAGGGTAGCATGTAGAAAGGTGTTAGACAATGCATGATAAACAATGTTTTCCTAGCACAGGGCTTGTAGAGTAATCTTGGGGAAACTTATGACTTTGGAAGAAAGATCCCTTATGAATGCAGTGTTTGTTCTTTGCTTTTATTTAGAAAATCTTTTTCTTTTTTTCTAGAAATTCCTTTGTTATATGCACTTTGGGTGATCAACATTTAGACCCATGAGCCTGTGCAAATTGTTGTGGCTTCATTGTTACATGGGTAGAACCAGGACTGTCTGATAGACTGGAATTCTTCTCAGTCTTTCTCTACATATGGAAGTGCCAAAAGATATTTTTTTTTTTCAAAACATCAGTCTGTGTAATGATGCTGTGTTTACTCTGATAACAGGAAGTTAATAAATCTTTTACACTTCCCCATGCCTTATTTTTCCTTGGAAAAAAACCAGACTTTTTAATGATAGTTTACGAATGCAAGTAGGGCAAGCATTCTAAGATCTTTTCAAATTATACAAAAATACACAGACTAAAAAAAGTAAAAAAATTGAATAGAAATACAAGGAACAAAGTGTGGAAAATTTCTTAAGATTTAGCAAATGACACATTTCAATGCAAAACTTAACAATTTACAATTAAAATTTATTCCAGTTTTATGTCAGGTACTCTATATTTACTACTTGCCCAAAGAAATCTTGCTTCTCTCCTTTTGGCTGCTATCTTTGATATTGTAGAATTTTTATTTATTTATTTATATTCACCAAAATGTATAATTTTCTTATATATGCTTGAAAGGTATACATATACATGAAACTCTACTGCACGTGTACCTGCATCCTGCTCAAAGAAATTTGTAGGGTTCAGAATTGACCTAATTCTAATGCTTTTGAATTCCACAGGAACACTTAGTCAGCTAGGAGCAAGGTTAGATGAGCTTTGAGGAGTTGTTTTATCAGTGAAATACACTGGTAAAAATCAATGGTGATTTTTTTGTTTTGTCCAGCTTTTGATAAGTATAATTTTGTGTGCTTTTTTTTTCCTGATATAATTACTTTTTAGTATGGAATAATATTTTGTTAAATCAGAGGATCTTTTACTGTATAGGCACTCGCTATGATCTGAGAAAGACTTCTGGACACCCAGTGCAGGGTCCTTATATCTAGAAATAGAGCTAGTCCAATTAAATTATAAATATATCCCTGGAGAGATTTTTAGGAGCACCAGGTAAAAGGAAAAGAATTGAGTTAGTGTTGGATGTGTGGGAGGACAATGAGGATGGGAGTTGGAGAGGTGGTCATGCAGACTTGTATTAGGATGTTTTCTGTGCTATGAAAAATGGATTGTGCCCTTGCCTTAAAGGATTAACCTTTATATATACGTGTGTGTGTCTGTTCATGTGGGATGCAGAGAAGCCAGCATAATGTTAAAGTTGAATAAATCTATCTACAGGGTAGGCTGTCGCGAGCGTTTTAAAAAACAGCTAACTGAAGGATGGTTTCTGGATTTTCAACAAGTGAACAAGTGTCCCTTTATAGATGTACATAGTGCATTGAGGGGAATTAGAATAACCCAACAAACAGTGTCGATCCTAATGCAAAAATTCCACATAAATCTGTAGCTTGTCTCCGTGAGCATCCTTGCCCTCATTGCCATTTAGTTTAATTCTCCATTCTCAGGGATGTGCTTTCTGGAAATCTCTTTTGGTTCTTTAAATTATTAATGTCATTAAAATTTATAATTTTCTGTCATTACCTCTAGGAAAATAGAGATTTTAATGTGAAACATAATTGTCTCATTTTGCAATTTGTGTTATGATAGTTGAGCACAACTAGAGCAGATTTAAATATTCCCCTGAGCAATATGGCTAGGTATTACAAACTAACTGAAGTTCTTTGTGTGCAGATAAAAAAATAGATAGATGAATTCCCCAAATGACCAATATTTGTGTGCAAATAAATAGATAAATGAACGCCACAAATTCTCGAAGAGTACACTTTGCCATTAATATGCCACATGAACAGAAAATACAGTGTTTAAAGGAATACCCTTTCAGTGTTGTTGGGTGGTGAGAACTACTATTAGCCTGGGTGAATAGTCAGTCTTACACTTATGTCTGCCTACCAAAACATTTAAATGCTCCCTGAAATGTTGGGAAGAGCCAAATTCTTTCCCTTAGTAAATGAAAAATCCAGGATAAGAGCACTTAGATAAGAGAACATCTTTTATTCCTGGGTAAAGTGCTCTCCCTTCATCCTCATTCAAGAAATTCAATATTTAGAGGCCTGAGTTCAAACTGCTATTAAAGGTGCCAAGCAATAGAGAGTTAGGCTCTTCAACCTTCCTTAAGGTTGAAGCCAAAAAGTTGGCGTGTGATATGGTATTTTGCAAGGAGCACTTGCCTGGCCCAACCAGCTGATAAGCTCTACTTAGAATACAGCATTCACGTGTGGTATGAATCGTAATTACTGTGTGCTGTTTTGTGCTGTGTAATGATCCAAGAACAAGATTGGAAATTTGGGATACATTTGTTTGGGGAAAAAAAAAACCAAACACCAACCCTCTAGGACCAAATTAAATTATTTGCTTAGTTGTCAGTTTCATAGTGTGAAGAAAATTTTCATATCATGTACAGGAAAGAAAACACATTACTTTTAAACAAATAGCTAGATGAATAGACTTTAATTGTAAGATCAGTATGAAATGTTTTTTCCCTTGTGACTCCAAGGCTTAGGACTCTTTTTTGGATATATGCTGTTATTCTGATGGATGTAAAAGTAAGATCCAACTTCCCNTTTTTTTGGTTTTTTTTTTTTTTTTTTTTTTTTTTTCCCCTGCATTTATCTCAGTTGGAATGCAGGTGACCTTCCTGCATGTGACATTTAAGGTCTCGTGTGCTGCTAAGCCAGGACCGTGAGCTTTCTGGAAACGAGTCCACAGGGCCTGCCTGTGCCAGGCAAGAGGAAGGGGTGCAGGCCCTTGGCCAGGGAAGCCACAGCCAGGCTGCTCTGGTGTGGGATGGTGGTGACCTGCTCTCCTCTGCCGTTCAGGCACTCAGCCACACTTTCCTGCTCCTGGACCTGCCCGAGGTGCCCTGCGATGCTGCCTGTGGCTGTACCACCCTGTGACCTGGCATGGAAAGGCGTATAGTTACAGACGTAGACCTTTTGTTCCCAGCTTTTCCAACAGCTTCTTTTTTTCCTATGCTTTTACATTTCTAAAAAGGAACCCAATTTATAAAAGGAATGGATCATTTGCTGGTATGAATGTCCATCAGCTGAAAAAAATACAGGAGCTTTTTTCCCCTTGACGTTATGTACTGAACCGAGGCATTGAAGGATTTAGCTACTGTCAGCTGTCCACACAGAAAAAGGTGGCACTTTCAGAGTCAGATTTAGCCCAATTTACATTCTGAATTTCCCTCCAGAGGCTCATGTTTTTCTTCTTTGGCTGTACAATGTCTAGGCTTTTATGTTCAGGACTCACTTGGTGCCTGTAGCTAAGTGGGAAGAACCTGGGTTAATGTGTCTAACATAATTGATCTCCTCCATGACCTTACTTCTGGAAATCCCATGGAGGAAGCAGTTCTGATCTGCTACATATAGGCTTACATGTCTCGGGTCAAGCATTTTGACACAGGTTACGAGACGTCTTTGAAAGGCTGTGCATCACTTGGGGGGACACAAAATGTGTGAGGTATGAAGTGAACTGAAGGTTTGGATGATCCGTGATCTTTTTTTTCCTGTTTCCAGCCACGCTGCGTGAGTGTGCCTGCCAAGGGATGCAGCCTTGGGGGAGTTATGAGTTAAAGCTATCCCATAAAATTGTCTCTCCCTCAGACCGCAGCTTAGACACACTGTGTGGCTTTAACACCCCCCAGCCCCACAGAAGAGAATTCCAAGGCAGCAGTCTGGAGGGATCTGTAGAGCTTGTGGGTCTCCTTTGGTGTCTCCCTGCAAGGCTACAGGTGCTGCCCAGCATTTTCTATTAAGCCTCAAAATCTTTGGCTTCTATAAGAATATATTTATTTTCTGATTTTCTGTTCTCATGCCACACCAGTTGGTCTGTCGTTAATGCAATGAATTTCACCTTCTGCAAAGTTAAAAATTCATGTTCCTAAAAAATGATGGGAAATCGGCAAAGAACAACTAAATTGAGCCAAAGCTACAGTACTAGTCAACCGTAACAAGTAATTATAATAACCCCATGGTCATTTCACTCACAGCTTGACAGAGAAAATGGCAAGAAAACAAAATATTTTTTTTTCTTGAATGTTAAAAGTACGGGGCTAGGTTCACTTCTGCTGATGACACATCACAAGGTGTGGGGCCTGTTGACTGAGCAAGTACAGCAACATGAATTACTTGCAGCCCTCACCCTGCAAGGGGCTGAGAGCAGCCCTGTGCAGGCTGGGCAATGGCTTGGCCCAGCTGTGCAGTCGGTGCAGCCAATGTGTACTGGAGATGGGCTGATGTGACTTGCAGATGCTGCTGGTGGCAGTGGTAAGGAGCTGGGATGTAAAGCTGCTCCCTGTGGAGGAGGCGCCTGGGGGAACGATGCAGTCAGCGGTGCCACTGCCTGTCCTTCCTCACTGTGAACTCCTGGCAGGAAATAACCATCACGAGCTGTACTGCTCTTATGATTTCAGGATCAGCTAAGCCTGTGATTTTCAAACTATTTATCCTGGCATAAAAAAAGAGGGCTTGGTTTTGTGGCTTTTTTAAAATACAAAATACGTAAAGCATGTTGTTGAGTTGGCTTCAGTTGCAATATAAAGGCAGTAGATGCAGGCTCTGTCACAGGATGGATTAGGGGGCTGGGACATGGGAAGGTCTGCAAAGACGCTTTAGACAGTGCGAAGCCTGGAAAGAAGAGCAGCCTGTCCTTATCCCAATTTATTCTGTGTGCAGAAACTTGCATTCCTAAATGTGTCAATCCCTTCCATGAAGTTTCTCCTATTTTTTATTTCCTAATACAGATAACCTCAAAAGACTTCCTTGGGTCATTATCAGGATGAGTCTGCAGAAATTATCTACTGTTCTTATGGGAAAATACTTTCTTGTAATGTTGTTCTCAGGTGTAAGGGCCATATTTCCTAAATACGGTTACATTTTCCATTTGTTGTTTTGTTCTGAGGATGTAGTAAGGTTCTATTCTGTTAAACCAAAACTCTTTCTATATAAAGCTGTTTTGCAGGCTCTTGTGTTTTTACTTAGAAACCTATTGAGACCATCTTGGTGCTTTTCTATGAGGAACTACCTCTGCAGTACGTTAGCATTGCCAAGATAGATGGTACTGTGTTAAGCTATTTTCTTTTGTTTCAGATGATGCGTAAAAAAATGCCATTGCTGTTATTAATCACCAAATAAGAACATTTGGCCTAGATTAAGCATGTGTGTCTGTAACTTTTTTCTTCTATTTTCTGTTTAAAAATGTTTATCCAATAATGAAAGGAATGTATAAAATGTCTGGACTAATATATGTTTTTAAAAGACTGTGTCTCCATTCACAGGAAATCACTGATAATGAAATATTAGAGTTGGTACATAGTGCTCTGGGGAGGATGACAGTTATCCGGCAAATTTTCCCTCTTTCAAGGGACAACACTCAGAGATGCATGAGGAACAATCACCGAATATCATCACTGCTGTGCGATCCACAAGAAGGTTATCTTCAGATGCTGCAGGTCAGTAGTTGTGCCCATCTTAGGAATTTGACATGAGAGAGTTTTCTGTGACTGTATTACCTCAGAGGAAGAATCAAATGAGTACAGATAAATCTGAGCATGTAAGCTTTCATCAACTTTTCCTGACTTAATTATTTATTTTATTTCCCAGGACTGAGTGCTTTAGATGTGATGTTATGTCCATGAAGTACCAGCAAGCGGTTGCACTAACTCAGAGCTGATTTTGCGTATTTCATTCTTTTAAGAATCTTTCTCAATTTGAAAAAAGAAAAAGTTGTGCTATCATAGTCTCCTGGTGTTACTGCTTGTTTATTATATTTATGCCTATTAGACATCTGTTGTGAAAGAGTTAATCTGGGAGGATAACAGGACTCTGATAGGTATTGGGCTGTGGAGCATTTCATATTTAGTTAAATGGACTGAATCCAGCTGATGTATTCAATCTGTCCTGTTTCAATAGTCTCAGAAGTCTCTAGCAGCTGAAAATTCTCTGAGCATGTGAGATACGCACTACTAGTTCAAGTTCCAGATTTTGGTAACAGATTTGACTCTGGTGTAAGCAACGTCTCAAGATTTCTTGGCAGTTTATCTCAGATATCAGAATTTTTCTTGCAGTAATTTAAATATAATTTTAGGTGCTATTTCCAAGGATAGTGCCATAATTTAGAAACACAGGTCTTGGACTTTCAATGGGACTCTATGTGTTTCTGGTTAACTTTAGACACAGTCAAGAATCTCATTTGTATCACTGTTGAAGCTGTTGGATAAACCCAAAAACTTTGGTGAGACTGAGAATATAAGCTTGATTAGAACCTTTTTACTGAAAATTTAGTCTTAACCTGAGATGGATTGAGTGAGGACACGGTGGCTGAGCCTGTGAGTTGGCAAGCGTGGGTATTGTGTGTTAGAGTGAGTCTAGAAAGGGCTTGGTTAGCCTGTGGGGAGGGGGCTGTTGGCAGTCTGGGCTGCTGCAGCCTGGTCAGGAAGAAAGTGTGGGGTGAGGGGTCCTTCCAGAGGACCTTCATGTGCTGGCTTGGAAGAGGTTCTGAAGAGCAAGGTGTGAGGCTTATGGGACACCAGGAGAGGTAGGGAGATTCTCAGGAAGAGAAGTGGGTAGGTCAAGATTTTCCAAGGAACATGGATGGGGATGTTTGTTTTACTTATTTGTGCCCTACTGAAAAGTTGTAGCTGCAGAGAGTGAAATCCTCTGAGGGAGGGATATGGACATTTCCTCATTGAAGAGAACCTCTGCCGAGTCAGGTTCTGTCATAGCGGTGGCAGTTTGGGAAATGCCAATCACATGCACTGTAGTTCTGAGCACTGGTCTATTCTTTCTGCACAGGGGAAAGTCTATGCCTATCTTGGCTTAGAAAGAAAAGACACTTTTGATCTTTGTTAGTAACTGAGGTATGCTGTAATGAGAACAAAGGCCACTTGTTTCTGAGGATCAAAGCAATTTCCAGTATGTTGAAAAAATTATCTAATCTGCACCAACAAATCACTCATTGGGAAACAATCTTACATTACAGCAGGATTTTGAGTATTGCTGTCTATGCTGGTTTACGCATAATCTAATTCAGAGACTCATCTGAAGACCTCTCTGAGCTAGTTCTTATTTGCTAAAACAGTAACTGGTTTGCTAGCATGAACAGCCTCATGCCCTATTACTAAATTTCATTGACAAGGACCCTTTAGGAAGGACCCTCTTCCTGATGATTCCCAAATGTGGGTTTTGAGAACCAAAACATTCTCTGTTTCTATCTTCCAGAAATATTATACCACCGTAGAAACTGTCTTTAAGAGGCTGGAACAGTAATGTTATGCTTTGCCCATTAGTTCCTTCTCTACAAACTTAGAAACAGGAAGAGAGATAAAGTGCGGAGGCATAAAGTTCGCCTTTTGGAAGTTGCTTCCATAACTGCTATGTCCAGCCCCACTGGAATGAAATATCATGAAAGGTGAGGGGTACATGTGAGATCTCTCAAATTAGCTGCCCCCAGTATATCTTGTGTTATCTTTAAGTTTGTACAGATTTAATATAGGATGCTTTTAGCATGTGCAGTTATATCTGAAGCGTTCCATAGCTGCATTTTTTTCATAGGCTTTGCCAAAACATCTTACGTAACACCTCGTGGGCATTCAGCTCATATTAATTTCCGAGTATGACTGACATGTTATTAATGGTCCTGCAATTCAGGTACTTCCAATCTTCTGTTTCCTTTTTCTTGCTTAAAAAATAGTTTTGACCTTTTGCTGTACAGAAGTACATCACTAAATTACCCCTGTTGCCAGAGGCTGCAGTAGCTCCCAGCTCCATGTCAAGCTACATGAATCCACCAGAGGCAGTGACCGCCTGCCAGCACTGAGTCCTTGTGTTCTTGTGTTTCTTTGAAGTAGTTTGATTAACACCACAGTTTTGAAATCCCTGGCTCCTTCTCCCTTGGGCAATCTCATATTAATAATTCTTTGTTGTCAAGGTAACTTACCAGCTATTGTTGGTTAATTATTTATTTAATGACTTTGAAGAAGAATAAGCTAATCTCTGTCAGCCTCTAGCTGTAAGATGTTTATGGGGAGAATTTACCTTTTTTAACAAGCTAGTAAAGGAAGAAACATTTACGTCATGGATTATTAACTTTGTTCTGGCTAAATTAATGAAAATCTTTTTGGAACGATTTTGTTCTCAGTGTCTTTAGTACCATATCCTGGAAAGTTGTTTTTCAGTGGGTGATCATCCCAGTTTGGCATTCTGACAAGGCTTTTAAAGATCAGGCTGTTCTGCAAGCTCATCCGAAACCTCATCTGTTCTGAATGCTTTGTGGAAATCCAATCTTATTCCATCAACCCACTTGTCAAAATTTTGCTCATGCCCTTATTTCTTTCACGTATTATATACCTAGCTGTTTCTGCTTCAACC
The DNA here is from genome assembly GCA_013401315.1 of Balaeniceps rex. Taxonomy (NCBI): domain Eukaryota; kingdom Metazoa; phylum Chordata; class Aves; order Pelecaniformes; family Balaenicipitidae; genus Balaeniceps; species Balaeniceps rex. The sequence continues at coordinate 11,466 of VYZW01039480.1, read as the reverse complement.
GGAGAAAAAGCTTTATAAAGTTTTCTGTCTTGGTCATTTTATTTGACTTCAGGGGACTACATTTATCTCTTTCTTATTCTTCATATGTGATTTTCTGTGTCCATCTCTCTCACTTTTTTGTAAGTGGAAAAGAGACAGTTCAGAAATTGCTGTCTTCCATTGGCGGTGAGTATCCTGTGGTCTGGGCCATCAGCATTGTCAGTATTGCCTCATCTGGAGAGAGAATACTGAAGCACTTCAGGATTTATAGTTAAATCTAGTTAGTCCTAGATAGACCTAGTATGTATCCCTGCATGGCGTTTGAATGGTGTTTAGTGGGATTACTGCTATTAAACTGTTTAGATTATTTCAGACGTAGTCTTACAGAGTCAATTTGAAGAAATTTTAATGCATAACCTGCTTATGTCCAAAATCTCCCCCTTTAAATATTAGTTTTGAAGCCTGTCTACAAACTTGATTTTTTACAAAGATTTTTTTTTCTTTTATCAGGTTATTCATGATGTGTTCATAAACTCATAATCAGTTTTTTTCCTGTTTGTGTTTTCGAAGAAAGATTTCTCTTTAGAAATGTAATTCCCATCACAGTTTGTTTCTTCCCATATTTACCATTTATACAGTTAATAAGTTCAAACTATGTGAGATTCTATTTATATGAAAACGTATTACAGGGATACAGTGTATCTGAAATCATTTAGCATGATCCAAAACGTATAGTAAGATTAAAAAGGCAAAAAGGAAACCCCAGCAAACTGTGTCACAAAATTAATGAGGTTATTCCTCACAGGATTCAGAGTCCAACCTCTCTACTGAAGAACTATTCCAGGCATTTCCTTGACGTATTTGAAGAGAAGATGTTGAGATGTGTGGGAGGGCATTCACTAAAACAGCTACTCTTCTCCCTGTGTAGAACTTTCATTCTTCAAACACTTGACCATCAGATATCTTTGTAGGCACATCTTGGCGGTTGCTCCTACAGAGTTGCGTTTTTATTTATGAACTGTCTTCTCTTTAGGAATGATTGCAATTTAACTATTGTAAGAGGAATTATTTTTTGGAGGTGTGTTTGGCTGCCTCAACTTAAGGGCCTGATCCTGCAGTTTTGTCCAACTAAATAGCCTTACTCTCATTTGACCTGTTTACACTGCTGTTATTACACAGCTGTTAAGTGCTACTGGGGACAGTAAATATTGATTAAGCTCTGTTAAAGCAGTCACTTTGTCAATGAAGGATTGATGAGTCACATTTTTCTTTTCCTTTCATTACAAGCCTATATTTGCATCTCTTTAGCAAAGTTTAATTTGGACTTTTGGCCAGATGTTCAGTCACGGTGAAACTGTTTCTGAGTACCACATGAATGAAAAGTATCCTTGAACTGACTTTACTGCCCATTGCACAACATAATCTCTCCCTGAAGCCCAATGGCATGTGTCTTATACAAGGTCCGTTAGCAGAAGAATTGATTAAAAAAAACCAAACCATGAGTGTCCTCTGGCCATGTGGGATTTTGAGAGCACTCTGGAGGCTAGAACCCTCGGTACATTCTGGAGCGAGCTTTTCCTCTCTGCTCAGACTACCTCTTTTGACTGCTGGAGTTCTCTATTTGCATAATTATTTCATTGAATTTTTGTTCAGTGCTCTATCAGGGAACAGACAACAATGGCTAGAAGAAAGGGTTAGTACCTCCATTTTTTATTTTTATTGCCTCTGAAACCTAATTTCCACCCATATTTATTTATAAACGAGGTAGGGTAAAATGATGATCCTATACTCTGTTTTGTAATTCCAATATTACCTCTTGTCCCCCTGTCTGACTCTTAGTTGCGTTCAGTTTTTATCTCTTTTATATGTCCTGCTAGACTTTCCCTGGACAGTTAGTGTTAGCTGTGCCAAATTCTTGAGACGTTTAGTGAGCGAAGCCAATGCCTGCAGCTAACAAGCTTGAGCATTACAGGGTAATCCAGGCCTTGTATTATTGTTAACATGTTGTTATAAAACATACTGAGTAAGAAAACACTCATAATTATGATAAATACTCATGATAAATAGCTGAAGGACAGTGAGCATTCAGAGAACAGAAACTGTAGGTAGGGAAAAGTGGTGTGAGATGTGTAACTCAGCAAAAAGGGAAAAAACTTAAAATGAAAGAAAAGCTGTTTATCAATTAAAAAAAGATTCTGAGAGTGCAGTCTTCCAAAGAAATCTTTGGAAGCCCCATTGTTTGAGATATTTAAAACTAGAATGGGCAAAGCACTAAATAATACACTAGTTAGATTCCTTACTGTCAGAAGGCTTGAATAAATATACAATTGAGGTCTGGTTTTCTGTGGTTTTAGGAAAATTTTATTCAGGCTTTCATTTGCCTCAGTGATAATAAATAGCCCTTTGGAAGTTTGAAGCTGACATTTGAGCCTTTAATGAACGTGTGTTTTTTGACTCTGTTTTTCTCATGAATGCCAGACTGCTGGCTGTGATTTTGTTCTCCATGAGCAGCGAAGCATGTATTTAAAACATAGGCATTCACGCAAAGTCTCACAATGGGCTCTGCAAACTAATTTAAGAAAATTAAATAGGTCAAATTTTCAGTCTCTCCACTCTAACAATATCCTTGTAAGCACCTTGTCATACCATAAGTAAACCATCGATCTAAGTGAGTAAGATGCATCCTGTCATTAGAGACACAAGTGCGTAACTGCGTTTGGCAGTACTTGAACTTTGAAAGTTGAAACACAGTTTTAGAGCACGCGGGTGTGTGCAAACGCAAGCACAATGATATCACTCCCCAGGCAGCAAGCGTTTCTGCGGCCGGCAGGCTGTGCTTGGTCTGAGCTCCTCTTCCATCTGCTTCATCCTTGGAGCTGACTGCTGTGGCCGCTCTCAGGGTGATTTTGGCAGCAGCAGGGTACAGATGCCCAGCTTGGGAATGAGTTTTTGAAGCAGTGGCATCTGGGTGTCAGCTTGTCTTCGCAGCTGGTCTCTTCAGTGGTCTTGTCTGGCTAGACTTCTGGATCTGCTGGCAACTCAGAAGTTGGGGTCAGTCTTTGTGGCTTGCTGGCCTTCCCAGAAGAGCACTTGTCCATGATTAGTGCCTCCGAAGGAGCTAAAAGCTACCTTCATACATAACTTTAAAAGTAAAATCACTCTGGAAAATCTCATGAAAATCACATAAAAGCCTCTATAAAATGACATTTAATAATGTGTTAGGGAGAGATTTCCATTCTCATTGAAAATTTCTGCTCTACTCTACTAGTGTATGGTGGATTTTCTCTTAATTGCAAAATAAAGTCTGGAATAATTTTCAGAAGATATACCAGAACATGCCTAAAATTACTCATGTACAGGGCATACTCTTTAATATATTGGTGAAACAGTCACCATCATTCTTATAGCAGATAGATCACAAAGCGTTTCAGTCACAATACCTCCAGCTCTTACAGCTCTCAGCAAGGAAGTGAAAGAGGAACTGAAAATTACTGTTTCTTCCTCCAAACAGGACAGAAATGAAACACTTTGTTCCAATCTAGGAATTTTTGTTATATGAAGGGGAATCCCTGTAGGCAGATATATGTCCTTCCCTCCTCTGTTCCCCCTGTGAATATATAAATAGGGGGGAAAAAAAAAATGCTCCAGAGCTTGGAAAATCTGAAGTAGCCAAGTACATTGCCTTGTTTTTTCTTCTCTCTTCCTTTGTTACCAATTCTGAATGCTACCTGAAAACTGATTTTTAAATTTACTATTTTCTCATGCCTCTGACAGCACTGGTGAAAGCAGAGTACAGCTGGTCCCTCGGGTATCTCACAGATTCCCTTGCGGTGGTCATGTTTGTATTCAGAGGGAGTTTGATAGTTAGCTGAAAATTAAAATATGTGTGCAGTTGCAGTAAGAAGTGTATACAGGCTTTGTCCACTAAACCTTTTTTCTTTTCACAGCACCGCTCTTCTGGAGGTTACAGCAAACTCGTGCTGCAAATACAGTCTAGTACATATGCAGAGATTTTGCTGTATTAAAATGAATATAATAGAAAATAAAGGAAATTATTATAGCCCTGGATTTCCTGTGAGATCAGGCCAGAACTTCTGTATCTTGTTTTAAGTAACTTTTTTCTACAAGAAAATACATAGTTAGTAAAGAATTCAGGTAGAAAGTGAATATTATTTTGAGAAGAGGAGCATATTTGAGGTATTTAAGTATTCTTATTTTTCTACTTCAGAAAGGAATTAGGAAAAAAGAAGATAAAAATATACCTCACAGTAATTTAATAAAATACCTTACTGTAGGCATTGAAGGAATCAACTGTTCAGCTACACTCACACAACACTACTCAGGCATCAGATTAGACCTGGTTCCATAATTCTGTTTTCTAGCATAAAGCCAGTTCCCATTTGGGATTAGGCAAAGACATTCAATCTATACTACTGTGGATGTTCAGGAGCTGGGTTTTGCTCTGCACACTGCGAAGGATCAAAAGTACATTATTTTCTAAGTTACCAGGATATTTTTGGTTGTTCTTGAGTACAAGTGACGACCTAGAGGACTACCAAAACAGTACTATCATGTGAACATCCTACCTGTTTTAAATAAACACACTGTCTACACACTGGATTTTGATCACTGTGCAAAACCAGATGCTTTGAGTCATGTTTCGTAAATTTTAAAGGCTTCTGCCCTTAATAGGGTGGACTTCTATATTTTGTGTTAATTTATGGCTTAATTAGCAGAGTGAAGAAATATATATTAAAAAAAGAGAATTGGTTTTCTTAGTATTACAAATCCAGCCTCAGCTGTGGAGGTTTTGCTGCTGGTTTTTTCCTAGCTTGAATATTTTCTATTTTAAAAACAGAAGTGTTGATTGTCTGAATAAAATTCAACTTACTCTTCCATAGGATATTGACTCTTCAGTGAGTAGGGGGTAAAATGTAGTGATGTATGCATGTCATTTTTACTGGAGTAAATACTTAGAGTATGATTATATGAAAAACGGAATTTTGCTGATTAAAAAGTACCATATACTCATTTTTTGGATGAGGCTTTCGGCAGAAGAGAACTGGAGTGGCAAAATACCCGTGGATAAGTGTGTACAACAGGACGTGCAGAATATTCTTTCCATGACAAAAAGTAACTTGCTTTGTTCTCTGCAACATTTTCTTCTGCCTTGGTACATATCTCCAGATGTATGACAGAAGGACGTAAGTAGTGGGAAACTCCTCTTGTGCAGACCCTTTCTTGCTGTCACTCACTTTATATCATTCTTTCAAAACAAAATAATGAAATAATAGTGATAAAAAATCCGTTATAGATCTAACTGAACTATAAGGATTAGGTTGGTAAACACGAGATTGTTTTGTTTTGCTCTACAGCATAAGGAAATTTCAGTTGTATGCATGGTCATGTAGGCTAAGATCCTCAAAAGCAGTTCTCAAGCTTTCAGTCTGTTATACATGCAGAACAGTGGCGGCTTCTCTAAGAGCATAAAAAGTAGAAAGAGAAGGAAAGCAGTGTACCCAAGTACATCTTATATTTTGCCCTAGAGCTCTCTGCTAGCAAACCAAGTAAAATGTTTTTGGGAATGAGGCTGCAGTTTTCCAGAACTGAAAAAGAACGGTGCCAAACTGAGAAAATGCAAAGCATTTCTGACTTGCGGTGGTTCCAAGGCAACAGAGAATGAGTTGTCAGTTAAAAGTGAGGGTGCAAAATCAAATTCAACGGGGAGCAAAGAGGATGATGATGGCACATAAGAAATGACATTTTTCCTTATGCATGTAAAATCTACTTCTAAGCAAGTGGGTTTTGTGCTGTGTGGTTTGGGGTGGTTTATTTTGTGCGTTTGGGGTTTGTTTTGATTTTTTTTTTTTGTGGAGAGTAGCTTAACACAGAAGAGGAAAAGTGCCCTGTTGAATAATAAGGATTCGCTTGGTTGCTTTATTTGAAGTTGTTTGGAAAATATCTGCAGAGTAGGGAGACAAATGCAACTGAGGAGAAGAGATTTAGTTGCTGGGACTCTTATTAACACTTTAACTACTTACTTTTCTTTAAAAGAGAGGAAATCTGGAAAGTAGCTGCTTTGGAAACTCTTTTAAAAGGAAAAGGATTACCTGGATAAAATAGTAAATACAAGGAATGTGGACTGCTTGTTCAGGAAGGCTGGAAAGAAGGGAAGGAAGATGGCAATGCCAGATGGGAGAGATTCTCAGTGATACTATCTCATAGGTTTTGCATTATTTTCACATTAAGATCCCTTTTTATGTTTAGTCACTTAAATGAGTGGGTATCTTCAGCCACTTTTTTGTGTATTTTCTTCCTATTTTGATTCTTTCAAAATGAATTTTTGTTTATATGTCTTTTGTTCAGATTTACTTATGCTAGAAGATTTTTCAAAGCGCCTAGGTTCTCAATTTATGTCAAATTCCAGATTATGGAACATGAAACATCTTGTTTCTGAAGATTAGGATCTTAAGATATCAGAAGTTTACTTGGAGACGGTAATGCAACAGTAATATATGTTTAAGTTTTTGCAGCTGAATGACATTTTTATAGGAAGTATGCAGCTGCATTAAGTTCCACATGTAGCCCTTTCTGGTCTCTAGCACCATTTTCTATGGTAAATTAGAGAAATCCAAAAGATAAATGGCAAATTCGTAGATCACCATGAGTAAAGCCTCCAGCTAAGAGAATATCTCTTTAATACTAATAAAAAAAAGCGGTATCTGGCAACTGATGCCAACTGGAGATTTGAGTTTAGTAGAGTAAATCAATACCCCCGAACCCGTGCATAGGTTTGAAGAAAAGTGCATGTAAACTCTGGAAACAGGTGGAGAGGATCTAATTATTTTTTTTAAATCACTTCTCTCAGCCAACTTCCACTGCTAAAGTTTTACCACTTGTGGTGGATACCACTGCATGTCAAAGATCTGATCTTGTATTGCTGGCCATGTCTTGGTTTGAAAAATGAAATACATAGTTGAGTATTACTAGCATGGTGTTCTTACTAGAGCCTTTGTCTTCAACTATTGTTCTCTTTATCTCTCATGCAAATTGAAGAATAAGGAGGCTAACGTCAGTAGCTCCAGAGAAAGTAGAATAGTAACCAGTCTCCTGTATATTTGGTGGAGAGAGATGATAAGACCAAAATAATACTGTGATTTCTCCTCCCTCTGTTCTAAACTGTTGCATTATGTTTTTGCAGAAATTACCAAGGAGATTGCTCAAATGAACAAAAAGAACAAGAACTTAATTCCATTCTATCTTTTTCTCCTTCCTGAAAGGACTGACAAAGTAGCAATCCTTGTCTTTCATTGATAGGTAGCTGTACTCCTTCCATAGCTTGAGTTAATATTTGAACTGCGATCTCTTACATCTTCACAGCACTGCATTGCAGTGGTGTAGGTAATGCACAGGCCCTGCAAGTGTGCCAGTCCCTTGGCCAGAAGGGCCCAGGTGCCAAGCAGGAAAGAAGGTGGGGGTGAGCACTGGTATTTGTCTGAATTGCCTTGACTCTTGAACATGTCAAACATACCCAGCTTTTAGTTTTTACTTATGTCTTCTTTTGTTTTGTTTTGTTTGTTTGCTGTTTTTTACAGTTTCTTTGAAAGGATGCTCAAATAAACAAAGAGGCTCATTCTTATTATTGTTTGCAGGTTTCCAACCTGTACCTGTATGACAGTGTGCTCATGCTGGCCAATGCTTTCCACAGAAAACTGGAGGACAGGAAATGGCACAGCATGGCAAGCCTGAACTGCATGAGGAAATCCACTAAACCTTGGAATGGGGGACGATCCATGCTAGAGACTATTAAGAAGGTGAGAATAGACAAACCAGAACTGTGTGGGCAATTGAAAGAGTTGCTTCTTTTCTACTTGAGATTAGCTTTTGAAGAGGCTTTTGACCTCTATTCAACTTTTCTTTGATTTATTGCAAGCAAGTGATTTACAACTACCAGGAATGTTCTACAGCTATTAAACAAGTGAATGATTTATTACAAACAAATTACACTCACTGCGGTGTTGCTCCAGTGGTGTGTGTTCTACTTCTGTTGTTCTCATAGCTACCTTCTGTGGAGGTAGTGTGATTAGGAATAGTCATACAAATTGATGTGTGCATACATCATAATGATTTCCCTAAGAGAAGAACTTAAGGAGCTTGAGGGGCCAACCAATGATAAGGTTTAAGACTTATGTTCCATTTACTACAGCTCAACTAGTTTTGCAAGTTAGCTGAGCATTGGTAAGTATCTATTTGTGTACTGTAGCCCAGAGCAAAAGGGATCTGATTTAGCTAAGTTGTAACTAACAGTTACGCTGTCTTGCAGCATGTTGAATTACTCAAATATGGACAGTACTGTGGCTTTGCAGATGCATTGTAACTTCTTGTATGAAAGTTATTTGATCATAAATACTAGTGGAAAAAATATTCATTTTTACTATACTAACTTTAGCAATTATTTGGAAAAAACCCCCCTGTTTCCCCATATATATTGATGAAATGGTTTCCCTCTAGTAAAATGATGCAATTGGATCAAGTGTTATGCTCTGACCAGTCCTAATGACACCATCTTTTATTGCTAAATTAATTCAAACTTTAGTGTCATTTCAAGCTTCTTTGCTACAAACCCAAAATCAAACTCTGTGATACTTTCACAGAGAGGTTTTAATAATACTTAAAATTTTATCTCTTCTTCATGCCTCTCTTGGGACAACAGCAGGCTTGCTCTTTCTTTTGGACTTGGAGCTCATGCCTTTGTATTCAACCCCAGAACTGAACCTGCTGCCCTCAGTTACACTGAAAGGGCTGTTGTCTCACGGTCCACCAAGGTCCTTCGCCTTTTCTTTGGGGTCTGTCTCTGTGAATGATGAAGACCTGTTGCTTTTTTGTTTTAATCTTTTTATTTGTAAGCACCTTTTTTACNAAATTTTTACAAAAAAAAAAAAAAAAATTCTTGTCTGGCACTATGTTAGAGCTATCGAAGAACATGTGATTGCCACATTTAAGTTCACTGTAAACAATTCAAAGAAGATTTGGCATACCTTTAATGAAAAGGAATATTTATAAAGGCAAATTTGTTCTATTCTAAAATTTCTGAAACTTATTTCCTTAGGGCCATATAACCGGGCTTACTGGTGTTATGGAGTTCAGAGAAGATGGCGCCAACCCCTATGTTCAATTTGAAATACTGGGCACTAGCTACAGCGAAACATTTGGCAAAGATGTGCGGAGGGTAAAGATATGCTGCTTCTTTCTCTCTTTTGTTTTCCTCCAAATAACATACATCCTATTTCACAGGAGAAAATGTTATTCTTTAAGAATGAATTAGTGCTACACTGCAGAAGAAATTTACTATAAGAGAAATATTTTCTAATATCTTGCACACTTAAATCCTGAAAGCTAATTTTACATTGGTAGGCAGGAGTCCTGCAAGTGGTTTCGCCACGTGCAGTAATGGTGCAGTGTCATAACAATACTGTGAACATAATAGTGAAGCCTGCACAATTCTGCTCATGTATTTTATTGTTAATTAAGATAGAATTGATGTAACTGGCACTTGTCTTACTAAGGAAGCTGAACACACTTACCTAAACACACAAAGATATTTCAAAGTATAGCTGCTGCAAGAATTTGAGATAAATAAATTTAAAAACTCTAGAGAAGATAATTTCCAAAATGGATGATGCTATATTGTGTAAAGGATGACCTATCAATGGTAGCTGGTGGAACAAGTTTTGATGGGGATTAGAAGGCAGTTAGAGTTGTTCCATGGGGTTACTAACATAAATTGTCATGGGCTGAGAAGGCTACCTTGAACATGTTCGTGCAGAGGGGATGCTCCGAAAATACCTGAAACTCTCAATTTAACAATGAAGTTCCGATTGGAACCCAAGCTACAAAATGTCCCTAAACTGGTCAACTGGTTGAAATACAGACGTTAACACTGTATGGTCAATGGGTCCTACATTAAGCAGAGCTGAACAAGAGGATTCCATGAAGAATTAGAATTTATGACCTTTCCTGTTTTCATTTGACCATTGGTTTCTGTGTTTTGGTTTGATTCACCTGAATTACATGAGTCTAAATGGAAATCCAAGCAAAGAACTTGTGTTTACATTATCATCTTAAACAGCTAAACCTGAGATTCTTTCAGAGTCTAATTTGGCATGAGGATCCTGGACTTGGAGCCAAAGGCTTGCAATATCTCTTAGAAATTCAACAGAAGGAATAGAAGCATTTGAAATGCATAAAGCTGCAGGAGATAGAATTGAAAAACTTCTGTTGCCAAAAAATGTCTCTGAAGACTTCAGATTGGCTAGGCACCCTCCTGTATTGTAATGACCAGAAAAGGGACATTT